>JAJEJO010000816.1:259108-303595 GCA_020662805.1 Glaucomys volans
GTCTTTTGATTGATGAGTTTAGGCCATTTACATTCAGGGTTATTATTGAGATATGACTTGTATTTCCTGTCATTTTAGCTTTTTTAGGGTTTTTAGCTTAACTTTGCTTCTCCTTTGATTGACTCTTTCTTTAGGGTAATTCCTTCCCATGTTTACTGAGATTGTTGTTTTTCGTTTCTTCCTCTTCGAATATTTTATTGAGAATGTTCTGTAGGGCAGGCTTTCTCTTTGTGAATTCTTTAAGCTTTTGTTTATCATGGAAGGATTTTATTTCGTCATCAAATCTGAAGGTAAGTTTTGCTGGGTATAAGATTTTTGGTTGGCATTTGTTTTCTTTCAGAGCTTGAAATATGTTGTTCCAGGCCCTTCTTGCTTTTAGGGTCTGGGCTGAGAAATCTGCTGATATCTGTATTGGTTTCCCCCTGTAGGTAATCTGATGTTTTTCTCTCGCCACCTTTAAAATTCTATCTTTGTTTTGTATGTTAAGTATTTTCATTATAATGTGCCTTGGTGTGGATCTGTTGTAATTCTGTGCGTTTGGTGTCCTGTAAGCCTCTTGTAATTGATTCTCTATCTCATTCATCATATTTGGGAAATTTTCTGATAATATTTCATTGAACAGATTATTCATACCCTTGGTTTGTATCTCTGTGCCTTCCTCGATCCCAATAACTCTTAAATTTGGTTTTTCATGATGTCTCATATTTCTTGGAGTTTTTGTTCATGATTCCTAACCATCTTCTCTGTTTGTTCGACTTTGTTTTCAAAATTAAATATTTTGTCTTCATTGTCTGAGGTTCTGTCTTCCAAGTGATCTATTCTGCTAATTATGCTTTCTATTGAGTTTTTAACTTGATTCATTGTTTCCTTCATTTCCTTGTTTCCTTCAAGGATTTCTGTTTGTTTTTTTCTCAGAACTTCTATCTCTTTATTGAAATAATTTTTTGCTTCCTGCAATTGCTCTATTAGCTGATTATTCATAGCCTGAATCTGCTCTCTCGTCACATCATTCTCTTCTCAGATCATTTTAATTACGATCATTCTGAACTCCCTTTCTGTCATTCCTTCTACCATGCTCTCTTTGGGTTCTCTTGATATATCATCTAGGTTTGTTTGGAACACTTTCTTCCTGTGTTTTCTCATGTTGCTCATGTATCTTCCCCTCTATAGTGCAAATCGGAGGGATTGCAATTTCCCTGTGAAGACTTAAAGTGTCCCTGCATATTTCCAGTAACTCACCTAGTGTTTGAGAGGTGCTTGATCAAGTGGTGACCCAAGAAAGCTGCTGTCCCACTACCTCCAGGCTGGGAATGATCAATGCTTCTGGGCAGAGGCACCCTGGTGTTGATAGACAATCAGATACAGCAAGGTGCTAGACCCCAGGCCAGGGTGTGGACCTGGGCACTAGACCAAGTTGGAGTGGGGGGCACAGAACTGTGCTCAGTGATGGAGACACTGGGTTTGAGAGCCCAGGCAGGCCTGAGCTCCTCACTGGGGGCTCAGTCAGTGGCAGGTGGTCACTCTCTGCCAGGGAAGCTGTAAAATAGCGCCGAAGGGCTTAAACTCCCTGCTGGAGCTGGCGATTCCCTCTGCTCTGGGCCAGATCTCTCCAGGAGCTGCAGCACTGTGGTGCCGCCAGAAGCCAAACTATAGTTTTAATCATGAGTATTACATTAATCAGTGAGTAAAGGGAGATTTAGAAAATCAAATGCTCAGAAACAAGAGTATCTGACCCCAAAGTGTGCCAATTGTGAAGATTTCTTAAATGACTTCTGACTGAAACTATATGGAATGTTATGTACCACATGATTGTCAGTAAAGCAGAGAAACTCTGAACCTTGATCTGTGACCATTCTGTGACTCTTTATCGATTTGAAATAATAGGTAACATTGGGATATTTCTTTTAGTCAGACACTTTTTAAAGTTTTTTCCCAAAACAGAAGATGAAAATAAAGCATTAGATACTTCAATCACCTGACCAAGGTCATGCAACTCGCAAGAAGTCAAGTTGGTTTTTGAACCTAAGCAATCTGACCTTACCTACCACTCAATACTTCTGGAGTCAAAATAAAATGTTACTCAAATACTGAATTCTTGTTATGAGTGATATATAATTTCATTTCTTTATCTGTAAAAATAGAAACATGGTGTTTATAATCACACAGATTATAGAATGAGTGTTAGTCAAATGCTTATTTTACATGGGAAAATTTTATATTTTATTTAAATAAAATAATGCATTCCAAATTTGTGTTTTATAAGGGACTCTCTAGTTCTTCTCTCTCTCACATGTGTACACACAAAATACAATTAAGTAAAAAAGATGTGTCCAATTTAATTGCATTCTTATTATTAAAACATATAGCCAATAGCAGGCATCTCTTTAATTGAATGAAAGTTGATAAAATATTTAGAACATTACTACTTTTTAAAGAGTAATTTTTAGGTTAAGCAAAAGCAATATAAATATATTTAAGACATTTATTTTATAGTTGTATATTTTACTTTAAGAGTAATCTTAGGTGAATTATGCACATTTGAGAAAGACTAATATGCAGACAGAATAGATGACTATCAAAGTGTTAAATTTGACTATCAAAGTGTTAAAGTGTTCTGAAATATCTCTCTTATGGCCAATGATACCCTCACTCAGCATTTATTAGTATCTACTATATGCCAAGCACAGTCCTAGGAAGTAGAGTTGGAAAAATTAATAACCAAGTATTTATAAGATAATGTAGGTTTGCTGAAAAGTATTGGAACATGGTGGAAGGGGTGATTAGCATGAGACAAAATCTTTTATGGAAGTGACAGGATTTAATTTGGGACATACAAGAATGATAGGAGTTTGCTAGATGGAAAAGTGGAACTAGATGGGTTGGGGGATCTAGAAGGAATGGATAGTATGAACTAAACAGAAAGAAGTATGGATGATGGGCAGGAAGCCCAAGAGAAGCAGAATAATGTTTAAGATAGTCTCAGTCCCAGAAACAACAGATCATTCAGAAAAGAGGCTCTCAAGAGAGACAAGGCAGGAAAATTCTGACCTGTCCATTTCTAACCAATACAGTAGTTAATTAAAGGACAATAAATGTAGTATAGGCTGAATATCCCCTATTCAAAATGTTTGGCACAAGAAATATCCTGGATTTCAGATTACTTTTGGATTTGGGAATTTTGCATAAGCATAATAAGATATATTGGGATGGGAAGAAAGATCAAACACAAAATTCATTTATGTTTCACATATGCCTTACACAGATAGGCTAAAGATAATTTAACACAATATTTTTAGTGTGTCTGTGTTTCAACTGTCACATGAGGTCAGATGTGAGATTTTTCCACTTGTGGTACCATGCTGGGGCTTGAAGAGTTTTGGATTTTGTAACATTTTCAGTCTAGTATATTTGGATTAGGGATGTTCATCCTGTATTACCCATATTGCTGTGTCTAATGTTTGCCAGTTTATGTTGAACAAATAGAAATTTTCTTACGTGCTTATTACACTCAAAGGGATCATTATTTCTCTTTAGATAGAAACAAAAGTCTGAAATAAATGTGTTTCTATGAAGGAGTCAGCAACCCATGACAAATGTCAAGGTGTTATTTACTAAAACAGAGTGACCCTGCTTTTGTTGTTGTAGTTCTTGTTCATTTCAGGATACAGAGTGCCACTTCATCCTAACCGTGGGACATGATTTATATGCCTACCCTTAATTGCAACATGGCAGGATGTCAGTTTTGTTTCTGCAGGATCACTTGTTATTTTGTATTAATAAAATGAATAACCAGTAATCAGAACAAAGAGGTATGTTGACAGCCAATTATGAAAATCCTAACTCTAGATTTGCACTCTCTGAATGCCTTAAAATTTTATTATTAAAATCAGAATACATCTGCACTGTGTCATGAGTTTGTGGTCAGGTATTCAGCTTCCTGTATCTACCAGATTACAATGAATTAGTTTTGCACTTTAGTGAGACATCTTCATACCTGAAGGTCACATACTCAAAAACATGTATAGCCCCAGTGAACTCTGAGTTGTGTCCCCACAGGATGGTTTCAGGCTGAGAAGAGCAAACCAAATTATCATGCCTCCTCTGGGGTCCACCTGGAGAAACAACCAGAATGAAAGAATGGAGTCTCACAATACATTTTCAACTTTTTTTTTTTCAAGAATATATTTCTCACAAAACAAATGTTTAAATTACACATGGCTTCTCATTAAAAACAGCCTTTGAACTTATGTAGTCCTGTGCCCCACTCTCAAATCAGACCTTTGAACAAAAATTAAGATGGCACAAGATATGAGGAAAAAGTGTTTTGCTAACAAGTATTTTTTCTTAGTGCTTTACTAATGTAATGTTCTTAATTCTCTCCACCTTTAAGCCTTAGGCAGCTGTTCTTGTAGATTAGTTTCCACAAGAGACAAATGCAAGTTTGAGGCTAGTGCAGGTCCTTGCCACACTTACCAAGGTCTTTCTCTGCTAATGGCAACCCCTTGTTTTCTCCTAATGATTTTCCTCCCTCCTTTATTGCTAGCAGATCTTCAGGTTCCTGTTTGCCTGAATACTTGACACAGCAGTCTTCTTTATTTGCAGGATTTTCAACATGTGCATCTTAGGCATTTACCTGATTTATGAACTTCTGCCTATATTGAACTTTTCTCTATGCATTTTGTTACCACATTTTCTAAGTCCCATCAGTCTCTACCATGACCCCCATACTTCACCAGCAAAATATGTTTTTCTGTTCTGGACTATGCTTCTGACTCTTCCCACAAGCACCTGTGAATGCTATGAAGCCAGGATCTAATGCATGTTCTCTAACCTGGTTAAGTGATAAATAAGCATCGACCCACAGGAGCTACCATTCATATTGTAGTGAATATTGTTTAAAGAAAAGGAGGTACGAACAAACCATTTGGAACGAGGCAGAGCAAAATAAATGTTACTATTATTCTTTGCATTGACCTTGTATTATTTGGTTACTTTTGCTATTTTATTTTTGCAGATTTTTTATTAGGCTTGATACCCAAACTTGCATGATCTCCCTTCTATACTCCCAAAGGGCTCTGGTGGCCCATTTGCTACCTCTGCAGAAAGGCAATAATTAGGTAATTCTCAACTCTCTTTCATTAGAAACTCATCTGTTATTCTGTCTTGAGTTTTCCTGCCTCTGATAAAAATGTCTTCAAATCTCTCTTCACCGTGAGAGCAGTGGCCCCTTTAACTGATCTCTGCAGGACTGATTCCAGCTGAACTACAGACATCGGTGGGGAGGGAAACAGTGTCACTACAGCAAGGAGAATAATTCTCTTACACTTAGCAAAGACCCATCTGGGTGATACAGTCTTGCCTTGAGTCTGCCACTCTCACTGCTTAGTTAAGTGGTTTAAATTCCCCATTAATTATTTTCACAAATACCTGTATTCTCTTTTAAATGGTCAAATGTCATTGTTTTCCCCTTTATCAACTCCAATGTCTTTTTAAATTTAATATATCAGGACTCTTTAAGTACTTCTTCACTTTGTGGTTTCTGCAGAGGTCTTCAAGTTCACATTCACATTTTAATTTCATATTAATTACTGATCTAATTAAGGATCCTCAATAAATCAGGCAAAGTTGGCACCATATACATTTAGATGAAAGGAGGATTTTTGTTACCCTTCCGTATTTAGTCCCCGCTAAATAGTAGAAAAGTCTCCTTTTAAATATGGTAAAGGTAATGGGCTGTGATTCCTATAGGGCAAAACCACTCTGCACAATCAACACCGAGTCCCCCACTATGGCAGCAGCCCAGTTTTCCTAGCTTCCCACTGTGGCCAAGAATCCCAGCTTCCAGGATTAGATTCCAGTTGTGAATTTGGGTTCTTCTTCCTACTTTGTGATCCTTGGCAAATTTCTTAACTTCTCTGTGTCTTAGATTCTTCTTCTTTACAATGAGTTCCTAATGAGACTATGGGAAGGACGAGGTGAATATTTTGTAAAATCTACCATACTCTAAGGCTTTATAGATACCAGTTAAGAGTACAGTTCTTCTCAACCAAGTAAAAGGCAGGAAAGCATAATGCTCCTCATAAAAAGAGGGACCCAGTGACTTTTGTTGTCACAGTTGAATTTTCACTCTTTCACCTAATCCTTAGGAACAGAGGATCCCTAAAATCGTCTGCCTTGTGCTATATATTGAACCATGTCACTCAGACTTACAAGTTGAAGTGCTAATCTCCTCAAATTCTACCTCAGAGTGTAACCTTTCTTGGAAACAGTTTCTTTAGAGTTCATCAAGTTCATTAGGGTGGGCCTTAATTCAAAATGGCTGATGTTCCAATTAAAAAAAGAAAAATTTGGAAACAGAAACACACACAGGGAGAACCCCAGGTGAACATCATAACAGAGATCAGCATGAAGCTTCTAAAAGCCCAGAGACACCGAAAGTTACCGCACGCCAAACAGAAGTTAGGAGAGAGGCCAACAGTTTCCTTACCCAGAAGGAACCAACCCTGTCAACACCTCAGTGTCACACTTCTAGAGTTTGGAACTGAGAAAAAATATCTGTTGTGTTAGTCACAAGAATGTGGTACTCTGTAATGGCAGCCCTAGCAAATCAATATATCTCATCTCACCATCCCTTTAGTGTTCATTTTCTCAGTGATGCTCCAGCTACCCGGAGACATTGGCTGCCCAGCCATACATTTCTATATTCAGAGGCAAGCTACACAATGGAGAGTTCAGCCTGAATGATGGTATGTTTTCCTCCAAGTAACAGGGTCCTGTGGAACACAGGACTGTCTGCCTAAGTGTGTTAATCAAGTATGTGATCAAAAATGCTGAAATTTCACTCTTTGTGTCAGATGGATTCAATGGCTCTTAATGATGGTTCATTCTTACTCTTTGAAACTAAATTTTTTTCTTAAGTTTGAAAGGTATGGAGATCAAATAAGGCAAGAGTGTATAACAATTTGTAGATTAGACTCTTTTTATGTAACAATTTTATAATTAACCTGAAAACTGGGCTTACAGCATGAGAAATATGATTAAGTTCCAATTTCCTGAAGAGAAGAGATGAAATGTAAGCATCAATGTGCAGCTAGATGAAGGGAAAGGAAAAGAACTTGTATTAAGAACAGAATTAAACATTTTGTGTCAACTGACATTGTCAAGCATAGAAGTTGTAAGCATAGAAGAAATTACTTTGAACACAAAATAAAAGTTAGAATTTTTCAAAGTGACTATTAACAAGTTGGTCTGTTTTTTTATTTTTGTTTTTGTTTGTGTTTTCTTGTTTAATGATTTTGACTCTCTACCACCAACACACGACTCACCCCTTTGGGCTCTGAAAACCATAATTGCTAATTGGGTACACGGGGAAAGAATCAATTTAAACTAACTGGGTCATAAACCACATACAGGTTTCTAAACCAAGGGAGCAACAATTTAAAATTGCACTCCAAGGAGATGACTAAATCACAGGTACATTAAAGTTGTGCAAAAGGTTTTAAGAAATATTCAGATTTAGTACAGTTATTACCACACAAAGTATTCATTTTCCACTGGTATGCTGATCCACCCACTGATTTGTGCTAATGATAGAGAAGGGACAATGAGCATTAATAGCTTGATCCTAAGGGTCAATTTGTCCCAATTAAAAGTATTATTTGCCCAAAGCGTGCTTTTATTTTGAGACCGTGCTTGGGCTTTAGAGGTACAGTTCTTCTTGTTTGCATGGCAACCATTAAAAGTATATAAGTTCCAGGTCTCCAAAGCCCTGAAGTAGACGAACTTTTATTGTTTTACAACCAGAAATTCTCAGAAGTTTTCTCAAATATTCCAAGTCATTCCTTTCCTTTTAGCATGGTTCTCAATCCTTGGTTGTCCAATAGATCACTGGAAGACTTTTTTGAATATTTTTATTGGTGCATTGTAGTTGTACATGTTGTGGTGTTCATTTTGACATAATCATACATGTATGGAATATAATTTGCTTCATTTCAGTCTCCAGTATTTCTTCTTTCTCTCCCCTCTTCCATGCCTTTATTCCCCTTCATCTACTTTACTGGTATTCTATTTACTGACTGATTTTTAGAAATCAGCTCTTTATAGGTACCCATAAAGGTAGAATTCACTGTGGTACATTCATATATGTACATCATTTTATCAATTTCATTCTGTAGTGTCCCCCATTCCCCTCCTTGTAATCACTGATCTCTCTTCTTTTTCATGGTACCACTACAATTTTCCCCCCTTGTTTTACTCTAGATTTCATATTTGAAAGAAAACGCTGGATCCTTGACTTTCCAAGTCTGGCTTACTTCACTTACCATGATGTTTTCAGTTCCATCCATTTACAAGCAAATGCCATAATTCTTCTTTATGGTTGAGTAAAACTCTACTGTGTATATATACTACATTTTTAAAAATCTATTCATCTGTTGATTGGCACCTGGATTGGTTCCATAACTTTGCGATTGTGAATTGCATTGTTATAAACATAGATGTACCTGTATCACTATGGTATGCTAATTTCAGTTGTTTTGGATAAATATCAGAGAGTGGGATAGCTGGGACAACTGGTGGGTCCATTTCTAATACTTTGAGGAATCTTTACTGATGTCCATAGTGGTTGTACTAATTTTCAGTCCCACCAACATTGTAGGAGTATGTTTTTTTCATCACAACCTTGTCAACATTTAGTATTATTCGTATACTTGATGATTGCCACGTCAACTGGAGTGAGATAAAATTTCAGTGTAGTTTGGATTTGCATTTCTCTGATTGCTAAAGTCATTGAATATTTTTTCATAGATTTGTTGGCCATTTCTATTTCTTCTTTTGAGACATATCTGTTTAGTTCATTTGACCATTTATTGATCCAGTTATTTGTTCTTTTGGTGATAAGTTTTTTAAATTCTTCGTATATTCTGGAGGTTAATCACCTGTCAGACAAATAACTAGAAAGTACTAAAATTCATTTGGAAGAAAAAAAGACCCAGAATACCCTGAGCAATACTGAGTGCGAAGGCATCACAATTTCTGATCTCAAATTATACTACAGAGGTATAGTAATAAAACCAGCATGGTGTTGGTATCAAAAAAGACATGAAAACCAATGGAACAGAATGGAAGATATAAGGAACACCCTACATAGATACAGTCATCAGATACTCAACTAAAACACCAAAAACATACCTTGGAGGAAAGATCTCTTTTACAAAAAATGGTGCTGGAAAAACTGGATATTCACATGTAGAAGAATAAAACTTGATCCTTATCTTTCACTCTCCACAAAAGTCAACTCAAAGTGGATTAAAGATCCAGGAATTTTACACTAGAAGGTCTGCAACTGCTAGAAGAAAACAAAGGCTCAACACTGCAACATATTGGCGCAAGCATTAACTTGCTTAGCCAAACCACCAAAGCTCACGAAATAAAACCAAGATTCAATAAGCGGGATGATATAAATTTAAAAAGTTTCTGCATAGCAAAGAAAGCAATTAAGAGTGTGAAAAGAGAGCCTACAGAATGAGAAAAGATCTTTTTCTGAAGAATTATTTTAGGTACCAATACCTAGGCTTTTATTACAGCAGAATTCTTAGAGGCTTCGTATCAGCATTCATAAGCCATTGCATCAGAGTTTGATATGCAATGCTCTAGAGTCTCAGACCCAAGTGTGGCATGCATGACTGCAGCACTTAGGTCACTTGGAAATAATAGGTCAGGTTCCACCCAGACTTATTACGTTACCATCTGCTCTTTAACGAAGTCCTCAAGTGATTCATATGCACATTAAAAATGGAGAGGTCAAGATCTAGATTAGAGAATCATATAGCAACTTCATCCAAAGACTTCGTATGAGTAACCAGAATACCTTCAAACAGCAGTTTACATTTACCTAACAGTAAATGTTTCAATATTTTATTTTTCTCACTACTTTAGTTAACATGTTAGAAATGTTGATATTTTTCAAATATCATAAAAGGTTAAATAATCTCTAACATGAAAATATATTGTCAGATTCTAAGGGATTTAATTTAAACTGAAAGATTTGACATTGAGTAATCTCCAGGGACACTGTCAGAAAATAGAGCTGAATTGTACTCCATTGGCTATTTCGGAGACACTAAACCTCTGTATTTTAAGCATGAATTTTCATTTCATCATCCCAATTCTAATATATTCCTTATATTTTACTTACCTATCTGGGTCATTTTCTCATCAATATGTATAAAACATATAATTGATAAATCCATTTGACTACAGGACAGAGCCAAGGTGACTGACTGACTCACTGATCCATAACAGTTGGCTACGTGAAAGATTGATAAAATAATGGTGTATTTTCATGGTGTTCTCATTTATTTTAAGTGATAAAAAAGCTGCTGCAGGAATAAAAATGCATGTGTATTTGGATTCTGTTACTAGAAAACTGACCATCTGATGAGCTTTAATAAATAATTTGTTGATTCAAAAAGCAATAGTGGAATGGAAAAAGGTGATTCATTTTTAATAAAGAACATCAAGGTTATAATCACAAGTTCCCTGACAACTGAAAATGATTTCTGCTGTAATAAAATCTATCTATGTTCAGGCAACAAAATGTATTTATAAGGTCCCATTAATGTAATTAATGATTTCTGAGAAAAGAATAGTCATTTTGACAAGCAAACAAAATTATGATTTGTTGATTATTTCTTCAGAACACTTAAATTCTCCTATAATTAAAGGGTAGCAAACAATTAAAAGAATAAAGAAATCTTCTGTTGATGCTGTAGTTGTGACAACACATTAAATTCTAATGAAACCAAATGTTAAAATAGAATATTAAAATCCCTTATCAAAGGATTAAGAAAAATATTGCCTATAGTTCCTTCTCCCAGTAAAATCAAGTGTGCACTTTGCACCCTGCAAGCTCACTAATCCTTAACTTTAAGTTACTATGCTATATTAAATATAAGCAATTGTCAGTTCTTTCTTCAAATGTTTTAAATTTCCCTGGACTTTCAAAGTGGGAGAAAATCTTTGCCACACACACTTCAGATAGAGCACTAATCTCCAGAATCTACAAAGTGCTCAAAAATCTTTACACCAAGAATACTAATAACCCAATCAGTAAATGGGCCAAAGAAATGAACAGACACGTTACAGAGGAAGATCTATAAGCAATCAACAGATTTATGAAAAAATGTTCAACATCCCTAGTTATGAGAAATGCAAATCAAAACCACCTTAAGATTTCATCTCTCCCAATTAGAATGTCTTTTATTAAGAACACAGGTAACAACAGGTGTTGGCGAGGATGTGGGGAAAAGGGTACACTCATACATTGCTGGTGGGAGTGCAAGTTGGTGCAGCCACTCTGGAAAGCAGTGTGGAGATTCCTTAGAAAACTTGGAAAGGATCCACCATTTGACCCAGCTATCCCACTCCTTGGCCTATAGCCAAAGGACTTAAAATCAGCATACCACAGTGATGCAGCCACATCAATGTTCATAGTTGCTCAATTCACAACAGCTAGATTGTGGAACCAACCTAGATGCCCTTCAATAGATGAATGGATAAAGAAACTGTGATATATATACACAATGGAATATTACTCAGCCATAAAGAAGAATAAAATTATGGCATTGCAGGATGATGTTGGATGTCATGTTAAGTGAGATTAGCCAATCCCCAAAATCCAAAGGCCAAATGATCTCTCTGATAAGTGAATGATGATACATAATGCAGGGTGGAAGGAATCCAGTTGGGGGGGTAATAAAAATAACAGAATGAGATGTACATCATTGCCCTATGTACATATATGAATGCACAGATGGTGTGACTCTACTTTGTGTATAACCAGAGAAACAACAGCTGTACTCCATTTGTGTACAATGAATCAAAATTAAAAAAAAAAAATTCCCTGGGTTTGGGGATCTAGGTAATTGGTAAGAGTACTTGCCTAGCATGTGCAAGGCCACAGGTTGAATCCCAAGCTTGTAATTAATAATAATAATAATTCCCTGAACATAATTAATAATTATTATTATCATTATTCCCTGAACATAATTGAGTTGGTTTAATCATAAAAAATGTTATTATTTTATCTCTGTATTAAAAACTGCCATCATTTTGTAGTATTCTTTTCCTGTCTCAAAATTTTTGTCCAATATAATACCAATATTTTAGCAATTTCTTTTATTTTCTATTTTCCTTTATCTATTTGTTCCAAATTATCTTTTACCAACCTAAAAGATACCTGATACTTTTCATATTTTAATCTGCTCCATCAATCTTTTAATCTAGGTGATTAAACACACAAACACACACACACACACACACACACACACACAATTTGTGCACACACATGCAATGAATTTTCTCCTAGAATTGGAAATCTTTGGCCAAATCATCATTTTATTAAATTATTATTTATTGTTATGACTTAGCAATTTAAAACTAGGATTTTGTTTACTATTTTAAATAAAATTATAAAATAAAGGATGGTCAATAACAATACTTATTGTTTGTGAGAGTTATGGTTAAGTTTTACAGACTGTTGAATTCCTTGATATCTATTTGATACAGATTTGCTCAGATATTTAGAAATGTATTAATATGTTTAAAACAAACATTACATAGAAACCCCTGTGGAATCTGAGATAGCAATCTGAAATCAACATAATATTTCTGTGGAAAAGCATGAAAAAATATTTTAAAAGGTATCAATATGTACCATAAATATCTTGCTTGTGATAGTAAGATTAGGATACCAAATGACCTTTTTTCCATACTTTCAAAAATCTTTCAGCTTTCAGAACTTCTGGATTTTAGAACTGCAGATAGGTATGTGATTTCATATGCTTCTTGGAGGAAACTCAGGACTTACAGATTAATGCTTCCCTTTTATAAACATGTAGGCACTAGAGTTTAGATCCTTTTTCTCTGGGTATTCTTGATAAATGGTTCATAAAATGTACTAGTAATCAGAATTACTCTCATAAGGAAGCTAGGGATATGTTTTATAATATTAACTTTGACATTTTATGTTTTGTGTGTCTATAATATGTAATTGGACATAAAATTTCTTAAAGCAGTAGAGCTGGAAAATCTGTCATTAAAAATTATTTTAATTTCAGATATCTTTGCTAAGGAGTCTATGAAGTATTTTTAATATAAGTAAGCATCTATTTTGAAATATGATAATTTTAATTTAAGATTGCATCTACTCTTCAATATTATGAAGTTTTCCAAAGATTTATTGAGTATATTGCCACAACAGAAAATACAATCACTTTTTGGACCTCAACATCTATATTACCTATTGTTTTTAATTCTCTGTGGTAATAACTTGGATGAAACTGAGCTACAATTTTCCAACAAACATCAAAATTTAATGTCATATGCATTAGCATTTAAGAGGAATTATTTTAAAATTTATTAGAGAAAAATCTAATAAAAACCTTTTCTGAAAAGGGAAATTTTAAAAGAAAAATGTTCTTTTTTTTATTATCTTTGCATTCCTAAAGTCTTTACTACTTCACTCACAAACGTTAACTTGATGAGATGATAAATAACAGAAGTGATGTTCAGTTTTTCACACATGTCCACTTAAAATATTAGGGATATCACAAGAAAAATAAGTTTTGAACTTAACATGTATACATTCATTTGGAAATGAGAAAGATTGAATTGGTGAAGTTTGAGTTTTCAGATTGGTTTGCAGATTTTGTTACTTTTAACTGTGCAATTTATCTTCCATGTGATAATTCATGATTACTATGGATTGAATGAATGTAGTGTCTCCCAAAGGTCCATATTTTAAAGACTTGATCCTTGGGGTAATGCTAATAGGAGATGCTGTGGGCCTTTAGGAAGTGGGTATTATGGGAAATCTTTAGGTCATTGGAGTGTAAACTCTAAATGGATTATAGGACTCTAGACTTGTCTTTTCTCTCCCTCTGCTGTAGTTTGAGATATGAGCAGCTTCCTCTGACATGCACTTCCCAAGACCACCATCCACCACCATCAATTAAAACTAAGCTGAAGCAGATGCCAAGCCTTTGAACTTCTAGAACCATGATTCAAAATAGACCTCAGTTTACTTCATACATATTGTTTCAGACATTTCATTGGAGTAATGCAAAGTTGACTAATAAAACGATCCTGTAACAGGCGGGCTCTGATTCCATGGTCACACAATATCAAGTGCCATGTACACAAATGAGTACAAAAAGTTAATTAGAAAAGTTTTCAGAACTTCAGGAGAAAAGAAGTAAAATCAGCTGAATGAATTAGTTTTCATTCATTTATTCTGCAACTATTTATTGTTTATTGTATATAAGGAAATTATATCTAAATATACATATTTATAAATATATAAATCATATAATGATCACAAATCATATGTGCTACTAAATCCACAGCCTGTGGAACAGCTGAACTACATACACCCCAAAACCAATCTCTAATACTTTCCCTGCTGATATTGGGATATAAGTCTGGGTTAAATATATCTTATACCATATGGTTCTAGGCATAGTCATTCCTGATTGGAGGAGGGAAATGAACTCTTCCTTAGTATGACCTGCAGGAAAGTATGTTTCATGACAAAGCTAGTCATGTCTTCCAACATTTCTGATGCGTAGATTTAATAATATGGTAAAGTTCTTTGGGACTAATACTGAGGTGGCTGGATTAGATAGGCTCTAGAACCCATGACCTGGCTCTTGAAGTATTTTTTTTTTTCCATTAACCTTCCTGCTTCATTAAAGGAAGTTCCTACAAAATCTTTTGACTGCATTGGTCATTCTCCTCAAAGATTTTATAGACCTTACATAAAGTTGGACTTTATTTAGAGTCTCCCAAATATCAAAGAACCTGGCACAAAAACATACAATGGAGAAAAGATGGCCTCCTCAGCAAATGGTGCTGGGGAAACTGGAAATCCATATGCAGCAAAATGAAACTTAACCCATATCTCTCACCCTGTACAAAACTCAACTCAAAATGAATCAAGGACCCAGGAATTAGACCAGAGACCCTGCACCTAATAGAAGAGAAAATAAGTCCAAATTTTCATCATGTTGGCCTAGGACCAGATTTCCTTAACATGACTCCCAAAGCACAAGAAATAAAAGCAGGAATCAATGATTGGGATAAAGTCAAACTAAAAAGCTTTTTCTCAGCAAAGAAAGGAATGGGGAATGTGAAGAGACAGCCTTCAGAGTGGGAGAAAATCTTTGTCACAAACACTTCAGATAGAGCACTAATGTCCAGAATCTACAAAGTACTCAAAAATCTTTACACCAAGAATCCTAATAACCCAATCAATAAATGGGCCAAGGAAATGAACAGACACTTTACAGAGGAAGATCTATAAGCAATCAACAGATTTATGAAAAAATGTTCAACATCCCTAGGTATGAGAAATGCAAATCAAAACTACCTTAAGATTTCATCTTGCCCCAATTAGAATGTCTTTTATTAAGAATACAGGCAACAACAGGTGTTGGCGAGGATGTGGGGAAAAGGGTACACTCATACATTGCTGGTGGGAGTGCAAGTTGGTGCAGCCACTCTGGAAAGCAGTGTGGAGATTCCTTAGAAAACTTGGAATGGATCCACCATTTGACCCTGCTATCCCACTCCTTGGCCTATACCCAAAGGACTTAAAATCAGATTACTTCAGCGATGCAGCCACATCAATGTTCATAGCTGCCCAATTCACAAGAGCTAGATTGTGGAACCAACCTAGATGCCCTTCAATAGATGAATGAATAAAGAAACTGTGGTATGTATACACAATGAAATATTACTCAGCCATAAAGAAGAATAAAATTATGGCATTTGCACGTAAATGGATGATGTTGGAGACTGTTATGCTAAGTGAGATTAGCCAATCCCAAAAATCCAAGGGCGGAATGGTCTCTCTGATAAGTGAATGATGATGCATAATGCGGGGTGGAGGGGTGGCAAGAATGGAGGAAGGATAGCACAGAGGGAAGGGAGCAGTGGGGTCGGGGTGGGGGGGGGTAATAATAACAGAATGTGTGACAGACATCATTGGCCTGTGTACATGTATGAATGCACAGATGGTGTGACTCCACTTTTTTGTACAACCAGAGAAACAATAGCTGTACTCCATTTGTGTTCAATGAATCAAAATTAAATTTAAAAAAAATTAAAAAATAAAAATAAATAAAAAATAAAAGAAATGGTGCAGGTTTGGTGATGCACACCAATAATCCTAGCTACTTGGGAGACAGAAGCAGGAGGATCATAAGTTCTAGATTATCCTGAGCGAGTTAGTGAGAGTCTACTTAAAACAAAAAATAGAAAGGTTTGGAGGTATAGCTCAGTGATAGAGCATGCCGGGGTCATTTCCCAATACTGAGAAAATAAATAAATTGTAAAACACAGTAGAAGATGGGTTTGTACATATTATGTGATAGAGTGAAATTTTAAAACAATGTACTTGTAGAATATGTTCTTGAGTCTTTATGTATATTGATCCAGTCCCTTACTGATTTAAGGACAGAAGATAAAGAAACTCTGCAGACATCTAACTTTTGGCTAGTTGTTTAAAAATGAATTCTGCTTAAACAAGTATAATAGGAAAAGCTGATGAATCAAGTTGTTTCCCTAACAGGTTTTCTCAATTTTTGCAGAGTACAGGAATGATTTGGGTAAAAAAATCAGATCCTATGCCCACCCCTGACCTCTGCTTTGGGTATATAGTTCTGGAAATCTTTATCTTTGGTAATTCTAACAGTTTTTATAAATCACGTTGGTGAAAAAAAAAAATCCTCCCAGGAAACTAGGAGCAAACTGGTAGCTGCATATGTGAGCAAAAACTTCAGGTTAATAGTGAGTCACTGGACAAAGATATTAAAAGGGGACATTATACAGAATTTTCCAGGTGGAGCTAATGTAAACACAGGTCCTTATAAGGGATAGGCAAGAAATCAGTAAAAAATAAGAAACGAGACTACCAAAGCAAGAGGTTTAAGGGATGTGCAACAATGAGTCAAGGACCACAGACATCTATTCTCTTCTAGAATATCCAGAGGGAAGTTGCCCTCTCATCTCCTGGACTTATGCCCCATTAAAATCAATCTGGACTTCTAATCTCAAAAATATAAGACACTAACTTTGTGTTGTTTATATCACAAAATCCATTAGTACTTCGTTTCAGGTTCGAATTTCTTAAAAATCTTCCTTTTGCTTATTAAGTTGAGGATAATATTATGGGAAAAAATATTTTTAAATTAATTAGATGCTTCAAAGTTCTTTAACTCATTCAAATGCCAAAAGAAAAATAAATGTAAGAGGCCATTTTCTAAAATTTTAGTTTGAATTTAGAATCCTGACATTGATTTTATTTAAATATTAATTTTGTTTCTGTCAAAGGATTTATAGCATATGAAATATCAAGAAACAAATATACCAGTCTTTCATAGTGGTAATATTTTAAGAAAAATAGTCTTTCATTGTATGATATAGTCATTTTTCAAAATTTTATTAAAATAGAATTATTTACCTGATATTAAAGTACCTTTAAGAGTAAAAGGGATGTCTAATATATATATATATGTGTGTGTGTGTGTGTGTATATATATATATATATATGTGTGTGTGTATATATATATATATATATAATTCTGTTTATTTAGTATCAATCTGTTTAATGTTGTGGAGAAAATTATATTTTTAATATTTTACTAAATTTTATTTGTATTAATATAGTTGCAGTAAAACAGTAAAGATATCATTTAATCCTCAGTCCCCTGACTACACACTTGATTATAATTTTAAAATTATTAGATTTACATATTATACATTGTGTCCCAAAATTGACACAAGTCTATAATTCTTACTTTTGTACACAGGAAAAAAAAAACTTCTAATGTTCAAAGCCTTTATTAAGTCATCTATCAAAAGGAAACCGAAATAAAACAGTGGACTTCTAATATTCTTGACCAGGACTAAGTAGTTCTACTGGCTGTATAGAACAGACTTTTCCCCTGACAGTTAATGAATTCTTACCTATTAATGTTTGAATCTATAATGATTTATTTCATTTTCTCTTTCTTGGAGTACCATAATGCTAAATTTACTTTCTAAATTTTTGCCATTTTGCCATTGCATTTATCAGAGTTCCATCAATCAAATCAGAGGTTTCAATTCCAAGGACATATTAGGGAGATTTAAAAAAAATGCTGATGCTTGTATCATGACACATTAAATTCTGAATAATTTGCATGTGGTTCAGGCATCTGCCTCTCAAAAAGTACATCAAATGATTCTAATAATCACATGGGAATTAGAAGAAATGTTCATGTTATCGACCACATGTATTCATTTTTGAAATATTATTTTTCATGATATATGCACAATTGACATATAATAACTATAGTGGAGTTATCTGATTAATTAATTCATTAAAATCAATTTGATTCATTAAAATCAATTTGATATCTGATTAATTCATTCATTAAAATCAATTTGATAAATCAGTTTGGTGTAGTCACCAAATAAATGTATGGGGAAGAAATATAGAAAATTTAATCTGAATATAAAGTATATATAATGTGGAATAATTTCAATGAGAAGTATAGTTTTAGTCAATGCTGTTGGAGAAATTAACCAATTTTGTTTACTTTTCTATTTTAAATTATTAAAATAAGACAAATACACTTTTCTCCAAATTTATTTTATTCTATCTTATATTCTGAACCAAATTTTAATGCAGTCTTATTTACTAATGTCTCATATTGCATACATAATTATTATTGAACAAAGCCTTATGAAAAACCTCAGAATTTTATATATATAAATACATAAAATATATATATATATAAACATATATTATAGGTAAGCTTCAATATTTGGGGTCATGGGAGCTTCTGTGTTTTTTAAAATCAAAATCAGCATTAATCATCAGTTTTGTATTTTGTGTTATAAACTCAATAACTGTAGATGCAGAAATTTGTATCATCCACGAATGATACAAGAGCAAAGGGCAAAGTATTAATAATCAATAATCTTATTTTAAAAAAATAATGCCATTTCTGAACTTTTCTTATGTGACTTTTCTTCTATTTTCTTTAATTGACCATAGTGCAATTGAAACCTGTTTTGACCTAAGTTAACCTATTCAAATACACATGATCTGAAACCTCTCATTTTCATCTCTTTATAGTCTACCATGTCCCAGCTTTACCTCTCTGAAATCTGCTTTAATTTAAATTTTATAATTAAAAGTTTAGTGAATTAATTCCATACACTGTGCCTTGTACTGGGTGTGGGAAGGTATTGTTAATACCTACATAAATAACTCCATGACTTCCAAAGCAATATACTTTGATTTTGACATTTTTAACACTAGATTTTATTTGTTCTAACTATTATTTAAGGCATTTCTTATACTTGACTGAAAGCTCCAGAATTCACAGGCTTGATTTAAAAAAAAAAAAAAAACTGAAATTATTTTAAATTTGCAAAGCTTTATTACCACCTTGTCATTGCCTTCAGTGACATCTGACAAGATAATTACGATCAAAGCATCAGCAAAGAGAAAACAAAGTTTTAATAGACTGCATCCTTAATCAAAATCAGATGTTGCTTCTATTGACTTGGTTTTTTTTTTTAAAAAAAAGAGGTAGAGGGAATATTTAAATTAAATCTAATGCAATATTAGTAATTGGGAAATAAAATGAAAAGAGTTTGAAGCTATAAGAATCATTTTAATCTTTTGAAAATAGAGAATATCAGAGTATCCTCCTTGCAATACATAATACTTAATATTAGGTAGATTATTAAAATAGTAACACAACATTTATCGAAAGCTTATTACATGCCAAGTATTTTGTTCAAGACTAAATTTATATTACTAAAATAATATTAAAACATATGTAGGGCATTTTTGTTTTGTCTATATTTTATAGACAAATATATTGGGCTTAGAAGGAAAGGTTGCCTAAATATACTAAAGTTGCAAATTAGGATTTTAATTTAGGCATATTATTCTAAGGCCAGATATCATCCTTAGTACTTGCTACACCATTCTTAAGTAATATTTGTTTATTTTGTATTGATATTCTTTATAGTAAATAAATCATGTTTAGCTGAATTCTATTCCCTTATTTGTGAGATACAAAGTGAAATCAGAAGATGAGAAAAAACATATTATATGGAAAGCTTACTTCAATAACTTTCTTCTTTATCAGGTATCAAGTTAATCCTGACATGGTGTCTGATTTTCTAGGGAGTCTGGCAAAGAGGATTTTCCTTTCATATCTAATGCCATTGACCTGCTTTTTTGCTTGGCTTTTTTCCTCCCTAGCAACATGGTGGTCATGTAGAGAGAAGTCATAGTAAAACTTAGTATTACATTCCCCAGCTTGACCTTAGTTGCAAAATAAGAGAAGACTTTCTTAAATAAAGGAAAACTACAGTGGAAGTGACTGTATAAGTTTGGAAGCTCCTCTACAAAATTTCATGGGGATATTAAACCAATGAAAAGAAGAGAAAAATATAGATTATATAGTGTGATAAAAACATCCACATTCAGGCACT
This sequence comes from Glaucomys volans, assembly GCA_020662805.1. Taxonomy (NCBI): domain Eukaryota; kingdom Metazoa; phylum Chordata; class Mammalia; order Rodentia; family Sciuridae; genus Glaucomys; species Glaucomys volans. The sequence continues at coordinate 279,668 of JAJEJO010000816.1, forward strand.
TTTGATAAGAGTAGAATCTCAGCATTTTTAAAGTCTTGATTCTAAGTAAAAAATATTAATTTGAAATTATATGTATTTTCTCTGCCTATAAAATTTATTTATTTTATTTATCTGTCAAAAACACTATATTAGATTCTAAAAAAAAAACACAGGTATAAAGATGTATCTCTATATGTGTTCTTTGGGAGAAATACACACCAACATTTAAAAGAATGGAAATGTTCAGATTAAATGCTCAAGAAACCTGTGTTAGCAGAGCTATATCACACCATAGCTATTTTTCTTTAAAAAAAAAATGTGACTGGAGATTTGATATAAAATGCTATTTAAAGTAAAATTGCCTCTGGAAATAACAGAATAACTTTTATCAGCCCAACCCTCCTGTAGACAACAACAATAAGAACTCAATAAAACACAAAATCAACTACCGAAACAGAAACAGCTACTTGAACTTGTCAGGGAAACACAACACTACTAGAAATGAAGTCTGCAGCCCAGGAGAGCTGAAGTTGAGTCTGAAAAAGTAGAAAGCTGTAGTTAGCATTGCATTCTTTGAATTGCAACCCCTTCCACCCTATATCTTAAGAGTAAAGGCAAACCAGTGAAAGAATATCTCTCAAAAAATCTTAAACTTGGCTTTGACTGGATTAAAGATACATAACTACATAAGGAAGTTCTTTATGGAAAAATATATCATCATTTAACACCTTAATAATTTTTCATATATAATGTTTAAACATTATTAAAAATAAAATTATCCCATTAGAAAAAAAAATGATCAAAATCCAAAGAACACGTAGAAAATGAAACCATAGAAGATGCTGACGTTGTATATCAGACTCTAGTAGTTTTAAATAACTCTGCATGAGGATGGGAAATACAGCTCTATGGTATGCTTAGCAAATGCAGAGACCTGGGTTTAATCCCCCAAGATGCAAAATAAATGAGAAAAAAAAAATATCTATTTTGATATGTTCAAGAAGGCAGATAAGATGGGAAAATTCAATCAGAAAACCTGAATTTCTAAAAGTGAATCAAATAGAAATTCTAAAACTAGCATACACAGATCAATTTAGAATTTAGGAGGTAGGTTTGATAATAGACAGGAAGAGAGAGAATTAATGAATTGGAAGAGTTCAGAAAAATAGCCAAATTGATGCACAAAAAAGAATATTCTAAAAGGTGAAAAATATAAAATGGAAAAAAGTGACATATGAATAAATGGTCAAATATACATGGAAATTAGAGTTTCAGAATGAAAATGAAGAAAATATGAAGCAAAATTGTGGACATACTTAGCTTAGGTATTCCAAAAAGACTTGAAAATATACTTCAAGCCAAATAATTAGGGTTCTTCACACATTTTAAGCAGTGTAAATTCAAAGAAACAAGCTTTAAAATATCACAGTAAAACTGTGAGATGGTGATCCATTGAAGGTCCTCTGTACATTTGTACAGCTGTTCCTTGGACAACAACTAACGGAGAAGGTAAGAGTGGGAGGAAGGAAACCATTTGAAAAGTTGCTATAGTTCAAACAAAAGATATTATCATTGTAACAATAAGGAGGGTTAGACTGCAGATACACAGACACACAGTGTGAAGATAGGACCTAAGAAACTTGCCTAAATTTTAGAAGTGAGGGCAAAAAAAGTACCTAAGGGGAAACCAAGAATTTTGTCTTGAGATTTAGAATAATTTGAAAGTAGACTGTAGGGAAAACCTTAAGTTCCAGTTTGGATATACTAAGTGTAAAAGAAGCACTAGCCTTACTTATTCATTCAATAAATAAGCATTGAACTTCTCCAGTATGACCAGTAGTTTTGTGGGTATTAGGAGTAAAGTGAGTCATGGGGTAGATAAGGTCTTTGCCCTTACCAAACTTCTTAGGCAGAGAGACATGTAAGTATATAAGAAGTTAAAAGCAAATTCAGCAAAGAGCATTCTAGATGATATGAGATCATCTTTGAGCTGAGATCATATTTGAACTGATTAAGAATGCTTCATGAGAATGAGTAACTATCTAATTTACTTTTTATAATTGACTTTTTTACCCTAATTATTTTAATATATTTAATGAAACTATGTCTTGAACAAACAAATAATCACATACTGTAGAGCTAATTCTGATCCTCTTCTAACAAATTCCCCAAGTTCTCAACTGCGTTATTAAAGCCACTAGTTACTACCCACTTCTGGCCTGGACTTTCCCTGTATCAGGTCTGATCATTTTCCACAGCTCTATAGATTACAACCACAAACCCAAAGACATCAACCATTTACCATAAAGGCATATGCTACAGAGCTGTGTTTAACTTCCTAATTTCCACATAGAGGCACTGGGAAGACAGTTGTGATTGAGCTAGGGAAGCATAAGACAATTTAAAAATTAAGATAAAAAAACATAATTGACTTTAATACTTACTAGTATTTTGACAATAATTGTGTTAGAATTCTACCTTTTCAAAAGCCTATTTTGTATATTCATTCAACAATTAAATTTCATGTTTTTATTTATATCACTGAAATAATTTATCAATACCTTTAATATCTTCATGTCTATTATTTCAACCTCTTAAGTTTTTAATTGGTTCAAAGTATAGACGACAACTCACATACATAAGCAAAAAGCTACAAATCCATCATCAAATTCATAGGGATTTTTTATCTTTATGAGATAAAGACATAAAATTGAAAGTTTTATTTAATAAAAGTAAAACCATACAAAACAAAAAATATACATTATTCATTGTGCAAATGTGTTATTATATATAAAATATAGCTGCTTTTCTCTTGCTTGTAAGCACAGATATTTAGTCTTCTTGTGGAAAAATAAAGTATTATTTGGGAGTAGGACATGTTCCAGAAAATGTTTCTTCCGTGGTCATCATAATGCCTAGCTCATGCTATAATGTATTTCCCCTCAAATGGTAAACATTATTTGTCAGCTTTCTCTTTTTTCTCTTTGGAAAATTTCATAATAATCCATAAAACATAAATGTGATCTGGGTATGTTTATACTTTTAAGCAAGTCCTCCTACCTGTCAACATTATGTGACTCATAAGTAGCAGGGCCTACACTGAGGAGGGTAAGATCTGAGGCAGCAGGAAGTGTCGGGATGCACTGTTAAAGCACAAGTTGTCTTCAAGACTATAAATTGGAAAGTAGATCACTAAATGGAAAATTTTAAACCTCTTTCAACATCATACTACTCAAAAGAAAAAAATACTTTAGAAAGCAAATAATGCCTCTTACCTTCACACAGGTAAAGTGGGGGCATCAGTCCTAACAGAAGCTCAGTTTAAAATTAATTCTTCTTTCTTCTGCATAAGATACCTGTAACAGATAGGACAAAGGCCTTCATGTTTACTAACAAGATTCTTAAAGCAGATGGTGATAACTCAGTTGAATGAAAGCAGCATTGGGTTACTCACCAAAATTGATCCAGAATCACCAAAGCTGCCCAGACCCTCTGGGTAAGGAAGATCTCACTAGTGGGGTGGAAATCAGATTGCCACTTTAGAGGTCACTGTGTATAACTGTGTCTTCAGTACATATATCATTCTGATTCTCAATATGTAGTTTTAATCTTTATCAAATATTATTTCCTCAAATCTATAAAGATTCAAAAATCCTTTCAAAAATTATAAATGCAAAAATTAATGAAAACTATGTGACTATAATTAAAAACATTGTGGAACCTCTTGTAACCATGTTATATTATGGAGCTTGCGACCAAACAACAGGAGTGACTCTCTTCCTGACAGGCTCTAAATTAATTAATTGGCTATTTCCAAAAGACATTGAGCTAATGACTCATGAATTCATGAGAAAACATTAGTCAGATCCTTTCTTCTTAAAATAATAAGTAATAAATATTTAGTTTCTTCATGAAGTTTTAGTCTGTTTGATCAAACTTTGTTCCTACTTCTATGGATACGTACATAAATGCTCTTTGAGGGATCTGCTACTGTAACAACGACCTTCCTGCATCAAGCAGTGCTTCTCTCTGGGCTGGAATGCCAGATCAACAGCTTCCATTACAGAAGACTGTCCTCATCACGTTTCCTCTTTCTGCATATGTACCTTAGACCAATACTCACTGACTCAAGCATTAGCCTTCTCTTGAAAACATGTTTATCTTTAAATGCTCTGTGTATCACTATAATTACATGAATTCCTGTCTTTTTATTTTTATATTCACCAATTCAGCATGAACATCTTGCATCATCATGAATTTATCACTGTGACTGATTTTCCATAAATCTTCTCAGAAAATAAATGTCAGAAGCTCTTAGCCTCTAAATGCTGTATCTTTACGGTTTCTGTAATTATTGTAAGGCACCATGGGAAGTACTTTCTGAACCCAAGTTCTAAACTGACATGATTTATAACTGCTTTCTTTGGAGACATCTTTTCAGATAAAGAAGGGATAAATGTGATACTGTTGGAAAACTGACAATTTTTAGTGAGTTTTTGCAGAATAAATTGTTTCATATTTTGGATTTTTTGAGGCACTTAAATATATATACATATATATATATCCACATATATATTAAATCTATTTTTATTATTAAAGTTTAAAAGCAAATTTTCTATAAAGCTATGTAAGTCATGATTCCTCTTTCTTTTTGTTTCATAATTTCTTTATTCTCTTTTAATTACCTTTTTAATTAGTATATCACAGTGAAATTTTGATAGTCAGTAGGTCCCTCCTATCCATGCCCTTTCCCCTCTCTTTCAAAAATAACTTTTTTAAGGATCAATCTTTTGTTTTTCCCTTTTCTCCTCAGAAGTAACCTTACTTTACCACTATGTGTTTTGTCCTCAGTAAAATGAAGAGTAGCTGGAATTAACAGGATCCACCTCAAATATGTAGTATGATACTACATCTGGAAGGTTAGAAATTGAAAGGTTAGAGTTCAATCCTGCTTTATCTTTTTGGATGCACTCAACAATAGCTACAAAAATTGTTTCTTCTGATTTAAGTGGAAGAACACAATTCTCAACACAGTAAATGCATGACAAATTTCCTCCTTTCTTCTCCCTGTTTTGACAAGTTTAAAGCCTGAACATTGTTGGGAAGAAAATAGGAAAATCAAGGAAGAGCAAAAGATGAAAGATATCATGATATTACAGTAAGCCAGTAGGGAAGTCCTCCCATTAGGCAAGAATATGGAATTGCAGTAAACAATGGAAGCACTATGGAACTCTTTCACCAAGTGCAATCAGTCAAATATCTAGAATAGCAGGTTCTCATTATGAGAGAACTAAAGTGATATGTTTCATGGGAAGGGGAGTTTGGTGGGGAATCAGGTGGTATCTTATTAAAAAATAAATAGTGAGCTCTGCAAGAAGAGAGCAATATGAGTCAATTAGAATAAAATAATAGAAATAAGAAAGTGATTTGGCTCCTAAAACTGAAGCAATATGCAGTGATGTAGTCGCCACATTGTTAGAGGATCCCAAGATTATGAGGATGAAAACTGGCCATCAGTTAAGTGAACTTGAAAATTTTCCAGACAATACTGCAATAATATTTGCTCACTGAGGGCTTTAAATTCTTCTTATAACTCATGTTCATGGGAGCTTAGAAAGACTATTTTTCTATTTATTTTTAAAGTTATTTTTCAAATTATTTTTATATAGCTGTTTATAGCCAGGTCAAAATTTGTACATCTTATACTTCTCACTTTTTTTCCCTTCTGAATCTATAGAAAGTTGTTATGCCTTTGCTCAATATTTTCCTCAACTTTGTTATTATAAATCCAGAATAACTAAAACTTCTACCCTCCACAAGGGAGAATTCCTCTACATGCAGAGACAGTAGTACATGTATACTTTATCTCTCTGTATATTTAATTTTTAGCTTGAATATTTAATATATATTTAATTAGAAGTTACTGTCAATCCTACAAAAATTAAACTATTTTGTAGTTATTCCAAGTGTTTTAAAAATAATTTGCTATGTTTTCTACTAACACAATCTGGGGAGTTACATTGTTAAAACAAACACAAAACAGACTACAATATTATTTATCATCCTTAATCATGACTACTGAAATATGCAAAATTACTGGTTGATAATTGAAGGTAAAAATCATAGGTGTAATGTTTTGGTTAGTGCAAATATCAGTGAAAATCTGTTTTCTACAAATTAGCCCAACTATTGACATCCAAATCACTGAACTTTATATTCATTTCTCAAGTCTCACTAATGTTCATGAAACATAAAAGTTTTGGTCTCTTCATCTGAACATCCATGTGTAACACCATCTGGGAACTGCTTTGTTATTCTTGCAAATTGTTGCATTTTCTCCAAGATAAGTAAATATTTAATAACATAGTAGAGGACATGTAACAGAATTAATTATGATGGAGAAATAACCAATAAACAACCACCATGGGTTATTAAACACGTATATTTTAAATTTTTGAAATAACTCTAAGTCAACATGCAGGCTTGGTACCTACATAAAAACAGAACAACCTAAGAGTAAATGTTAAGATTCATGAGGTTTCCATGTGGGTCATGACAAAAGGAACTGTACAAATTCTGAGACTTGAGATTTGAAGAGAAATGCGATGAAGATTTAATTCAATAATTTGTCTCTTAGTTGAAAGGCAGATGTGGAAATTCAAAAAGACTTGCACAAAATCAGTCATTCTGAACTTGCATATTTAAGAATTGAGTAACTGATCCTGCTTTATTTTAGCCAGCATATTTTATTTAATTTTGACTTATGTGAATTGAAATTCAATTATTCTGAAGCTAACCCATTGCAGCATAGCTGATTTTATTTTAAATATTATACACTCATACATACTTTTACACGTATATCTCAAGTGTCTGTATTAATGGACAAACCATGATGTCATGATGATAAAAAATTTAATAAATCTGCAAAGAAAATTATTTAATATTTATTTTGCTCACATTATAAAACTAGATGTTTAAGTAGTATGCAACATTAGGTGATCAAAAATTTGCTTATATTTATTAGTAGTGTTTTTATTTTTTGGTAGAAAATACATATATATCACCTTTTAAAATATTTAGTACTATAGTTTCTATTCTTTTTTATCTAAATACCATTAATAGTTTCTGGAGTCTGTATTTTATCCTTCTTGTGCATATTTGGAAAACAATAGATTATTAACTTCATTGCATAATGGGATAATAAAGTTCATTGATGATATATAGAAGGAGCCTATTTATTACAACTGCCTAGTTTTTTTTTTTTTAATTTAGACTTTAAAGTGAAGGAAAACTACTGTTATAATTGAAACATTAGAATATTAAATTTAAATCTTAATCTTTGTTAAAATATATTCCTATGTAGAATGATGTACTCAGTAAAGGCATATGAAGATATTGCAATAGTACATATTGACAAGGATACATTTTGCAAACTCTGTTAGATTGTAATTTTTTAAAGAAGCAGATGCATTGGCCTCATTCTGGAAGAAAAAAGTTAATAATATTCTGTTAGGAAAATGTAACATGCCCAGAATCTAATTAGTGACAGTCAAAATCGTCTATTCATTAGATTTTTATGGAGTATATCTCAGTTATATTTAAAATAATAGAGCATGTGTCATTGGGGAGAATATTTATATTAAAATGTGAAAGTCTTCATTCTTTTCAGAAGTACACATGAACACTTGAGACAATGTTTATTAAATTATGCAAAACTTTGAACTTTCTGCAAAGTCATTTTAATGTTATTGCTTACTATGATATGCACAGAAGTGATGAGACTAAATCCGCAATTGTTAAATGGCAAAAGGTACCAAAAGGGATATTTAATATTTGACAAAAAAAATAACAAATCTCATTGGAAAGATGCTATCTGGAAAATAAAAACGAGGTTATAGCACATGTTTATAAGGTATTTTCCCTAACCTCAGAAATATTTATAAATTTGTTGTTTAGTTATGTCTTTACAATAACTCAAAGGATTTATATGATCTTTGTTAGGTCCAAGAGAACTCTGCCTACAGTACTATGTACCAGGCAAGCATATTTCATTGCCTTTACTATTTACTTGGTCACAGTAATCGTTGTTGGGGTGCAAGTTGCACTACAAAATGCGAATTAGACCAGAGAGGACTACTGGGAATATATACAAGGTAGAAGACTGCAGCCATAGTGGATCTGTCTTTAATGAGAAGATCTTTCCTAACCTAGCCTCTCTACATGTGATCATGTACATTCTGAGTGCAGAACATAAGTGGATACACCTAGGAATTACGAGACCTCTGCTACACTATTGACACCAATCTGTATCAATATCTATCCTGTTCCTTTCTTGAAATTGCTCAATATTGATCTATTTAAATTGCATATATCCTCCAGATTCAGTTTGAGTGGATCATATATCTCTAAAAACCTGCCAATACCTTCAAGATTTTCTATTTTGTGGGAGTATAGATTTTCAAAATAGCTTCTAATTATGTTCTGTATTTCAATAGCATCAGTCGTGATATTTCCTTTTTTATCACATATTTTAGTAATTGGACATTTCTCTCTCCTTCTCTTAGTGTGGCTGAGTTTAATTCTGGAAAATAAAAACGAGGTTATAGCATAAGTTTATTTTTAAAGAAACAAGTTTTTGTTTTGCCAATTTTTTGAATTGTTTCTTTTGTTTCAATTTAATTGATTTCAGCTCTGATTTTAATTATTTCCTGTCTACTATTACATTTGGTGTTGATCTGTCCTTCTTTTTCTAGGACTTTGAACTGTAATGGTAGGCAGTTTATTTGTTGACTTTTTCTTCTTTTATTGAATGTGCTCTATGCATGAATTTTCCTCTTAGTACTGCTCTCAGAGTGTCCCAGAGATTTTGATATGTTGTACCATTGTTCTTGATTATCTCTAAAAATTTTTTTATCTCCCCCCTGATGTCCTCTGTTATCCATGCATCATTGTATAGTGTATTATTTATCTCCAGGTGTTGGAGTAGTTTCTGTTTTTTATTTTATCATTGATTTCTAATTTCATTCCATTATGATCTGATAGAATACAAAGTAGTATCTCTAATTTTTGTATTTGCTAAGAGTAGCTTTTTGGCATAACATATGGTCTATTTTAGAGAAGGATCCATGTGCTGCTGAGAAGAAAGTGTATTCACTCATTGATGGATGGAATATTTATATATGTCTGTTAAGTCTAAATCATTTATTAATTTATTGAATTCTGTGGTTTCTTTGTTCAATTTTTGTTTGGAAGATCTGTCCAATGGTGAGAAAGGTGTGCTTAAGTCACCTAGTATTATTGTATTGTGGTCTGTTTGGTCAAACTCATTCTATGAAGCTAATATCACCCTGACACCAAAACCAGACAAAGACACAATGAGGAAAGAAAATTTCAGCCCAATATCCCTAATGAATGGAGATGCAAAAATTCTTATCAAAATTTTAGCAAATCACATACAAAACCATATTAAAAAGATAGTGCACCATGATCAAGTGTGTTTCACCCCAGGGATGCAAAGTTGGTTCAACATCTGGAAATCAATAAATGTAATTCACCACATCAACAGACTTAAAGTTAAGAATCATATGATTATTTCAATAAATACAGAGAAAGCATTTGACAAAATATAACACCCCCTCATGCTCAAAACACTAGAAAAAATAGGGATGGTAGGAACATACTTCAACATTGTAGACACTCTCTATGCTAAGCTCATGGCTAACATCACTGTAAATGGAGAAAAACTGAAAGCATTCCCGCTAAAAACTGGAAAAAAAAAAAAAAAAAAAAAACACACAGGGATATCCCCTTCCACCATTTCTATTCAACATCGTCCTTGAAACTCTAGCCAGAGCAATTAGACAGACCAAAGAAATTAAAGGGATACGAATAGGAAAAAACGAACTTAAACTATCTCAATTTCCCAATGGCATGCTTCTATATTGAGAGGATCCAAAAAGTTCCACCAGAAAATTTCAGGAACTCATAAATGAATGCAGTAAATTAGCAGGATATAAAATCAATGTTCATAAATCTAATGCATTTTTGTTTATAAGTGATGAATCCTCTGAAAGAGAAATTAGGAAAACTACCCCATTCACAATAGCCTCAAAAAAATAAAAATAAAATACTTGAGAATCAAACTAACAAAAGAGGTAAAATACTTCTACAATGAGAACTACAGAACACTAAAAAAAGAAATTAAAGAAAACCTTAGAAGATGGAAAGATCTCCCATGTTCTTGGATAGGCAGAATTAATATTGTCAAAATGGCCATACTACCAAAAGTGCTATACAAATTAAATGAATTCCAATTAAAATCCCAATGACATACCCCATATAACTAGAGCAAGCAATCATGAAATTCATTTGGAGGAATAAGAGACCCAGAATTGCTAAAGCAATCCTTAGCAAGAAGAGCAAAGCAGGGGGTTTCACAATACCAGACCTCCAACTATACTACAGAGCAATAGTAACAAAAACAGCATGGTATTGGTACTAAAATAGACAGGTAGATCAATGGTACAGAATAGAGGGCACAGAGACAAACCCACAGAAATACAGGTATCTCATACTTGACAAAGGTGCCAAAAACGTACAATGGAGAAAAGACAGCCTCTTCAACAAATGATGCCGGGAAAACTGGAAATCCATATACAGCAAAATGAAACTAAACCCCTATCTCTCACCTTGCACAAAATTCATCTCAAAATGGATCAAGGACCTCAGAATTAGACCAGAGACCCTGTACCTAATAGAAGAAAAATAGGTCTAAATCTTCATCATTTCAGCTTAGGACCAGACTTCCTTAACACGACTCCCAAAGCATAAGAAATAAAAGCAAGAATCAATAATTGGGATAGATTCAAACCATAAAAAGCTTTTTCTCAGCAAAGGAAACAATCAACAATGTGAAGAGAGAGTCTACAGAGTGGGAGAAAATCTTTGCCACCCACAGACTTCCAGATAGAGCACTAACCTCCAGACTCTATAAAGAACTCAAAAAACTTTACACCAAGAATACAAATAACCCAATCAACAAATGGGCTAAGAAAATGAGCAGACAATTCCCAGAAGATCTATAAGCAATCAAAGGATATATGAAAAAATGTTCAACATCTCTAGTCATAAGAGAAGTGCAAATTGGAACTACCCTAAGATTTCATCTCACCCAATTAGAATGGCTGTTATCAAGAATACAACAACCATAGATATAGGTAGGGATGTGGGGAAAAAGGTGCACTCTTACATTGCTCGTGGGGTTTCAAATTGGTGCAGCCACTCTGAAAAGCAGTATGGAGATTACTTAGAAAACTTGACCCAGCTATCCCATTCCTTGTCCTATACCCAAAGGACTTAAAATCAGCATACTAGAGTGATGCAGCTACATCAATGTTTATAGCAGCTCAATTAACAATAGCTAGATGGTGGAATCAACCTAGATGCCCTTCAATAGATGAATGGATAAAGAAAGTGTGGTATATATACACAATGGAATATTATTCAGCCATAAAGAAGAATAAAATTATGGTATTTGCTGGTAAATGGATGGAGTTGGAGAATATCATGCATAGTGAAATAACCCAATCCCAAAAAACCAAAGGCTGAATGATTTCTCTGATAAGTGGATTTGTTTCTTCTCACACAGCTTTGCAAGGGATTAAAACAGATTTTTGTCTTTTATTTCCTAAGAAATTCCAATCATCTTATGGAATTAATTAATTTTGTTGTCTAGAAAATCTCCAACTCATTAATGAGTTAAAAATATCTATGATCTATAGCATATTCATTGTTTTTAGATTAGAAATCACATTATCTTCTGAAAAAGTTTTAACGAAGTTCAATTCACAGAAGTACAGAGTTTCAGTGTTTTTGTACTTCACATCAATTACCCATATAGACTCACCACGGATTAGCTTTGTTTTGGGGTATAAGTTACATAAAATCAAATTCATTAATTTTAAAAGTATAGTTTATGTGATCCCTCTCTCTTTGTCTCTTGCTCTCTCTCACACACACACTCACACAAATTAAATAACCATAACAATCTTAAATATTTGTATCAACTTGAAATTCTTCCTAATGCCTCATTGTAGTCAACTAGCTTCCTACAACATTGACCACTGGTAACCAACCACTAACTTTTGTCACTCTTTTTTTTTTTTTATCTAGAATTTCATATAAATGGAATCATGCAACATGTTGTTTTTCGTTGTTGGCTTCTTAGCATCATGATTCTGAGATGTATACAAGATTATGAGCATAATTCTAATCAGTTCATCTTCATTGCTGAGTAACACACTATTGTATAAATGGGCTCAAATTTGCTCATTCATTCACTAGTTAATGGGTATTTGTGTTCAGAGTTTATGGTTCTTATAAATAAAGCTGCTATGTTCAAGGTCTTGGCTAGGTATGTTTTGAGTAAAACAACCAGGAATGTATGGAGTGCCGAATTCTAGAAAAAAGAATGTATGTTTTAAAAGTTAATTTCAATGTGGCCTTACTATTTAGGTTTCTAAATGCAATATGTGACCTTTTTATTTTATTTTTACTATGAAGCATGTAGTGGTCTTCTATTTTTTAATTTGAATTTTCCAACAATTAATGGGGTTGAGTACTTTGAATATAATTATTTGCTGTTTGCATATTTTCTCCAGTGAATTGGTTCAACTCTTTTGTGCTTTTTAACTGTTATTTCACATCACTGCATTTTAAAAGTTCACAGGAACATTTTTAGACATTTTTTATATAGATTTTCTCATGATCTATGGCTTGAGAGAATTTTTTTTTTTTTTGCTTAGCTAAGGAGAATATGCTTAGTATTTTTATGAAGTTAAATTAACATTTTTCATCCGTAGTTCTTAGGTTTCTTGTCCCATCTAATAAGTTTGTGACTTACCCATGGAAAAAGATTTGCATGGTGATTTTTACATGTTTTATAGATTTAGTTCATAGATTTACATCTATGACTAATTTTCACTTATTTTATGTGATGTGATATAAGGGCGAAGCTCATTTTTATTAACATGAATATTCATATGCTCCAGCACATTTTTTGAAAAAAATTATATTTTTGTGAACTTAATTTGGGGATGGCATTATGAAAAACAATAATTTATGTTTTATTTATATGTTTTCCCATTGACACTATATCATATAGACTGAGTATCTTATTCTAATGTTTCATTATCTTGATGAAGGCAGTCTCATGTTAAATGGGAAAATCATGTAATGAAAATAACACTGTTTAGTGGATTTTTTTTTTTTTTTGAGGTTGCTTTGAGTAGACTATGTACTTCATACTTTATCCTAGTTTTGGGTCAGTTTGCGAATGTACACCAAATTATCTGCTTGGATTTTGACTGGAATTCACTGACTTTCTAGATCAATTTGGGGAAAATGGACATATTTTGTATACTTTAAGCAGATGAATTTTATAGTATGTTAATTATATCTCAAATCATTTGAAAGATAAAAAATTAGAAGATAAACAGTTCAATTTAATGTTTGGAGTGGCCCATTCTTCAAAGAAGATGTGTGAATGGCAAATTAGCACATTAAAAAGATGCTTTCGTTATGTAGCCATTAAAGAAATGAAAATATATTAAAGCTCCTCATATGTTTTAGGTATGGGAGATTTTTCAACACAAAATTTCCTTTCATAAATCTGTAAAAAAATGAAAGGATGTAATTTTAAAAGGAAGGAGAAAAATTATCTTTATTCACATATAACATTACAATAGGTAGAATAATGAACCCCTACAACGTTCATATTCAAATCTGTAAAATAAGTGGATATGTTCTTATTTGGCAAAACAGATTTTTAAGATGTGACTAAATTAAGGATTTTAAGATGAAGTGATTATGTACATAGGTTCAGTGTCATTTTAATAGTCTTCAAAAAATGGAAAAGTGAAGCAGAAGAGTGTCAGAGTGCATTTAGCAGGCTAATTAGGTCAATATACAACAATCAATCAAATTTCTATGTACTAGCATAAAACAATTGAAACCCAAAACTTGAAAAACAGTATCATCTACAACACACTAAATAATATCAAAGAAAAATTCCATGAAATAGACACAAGGTTTACACATTACTGAGAGAATTGAGAAATATTTGAAATTCATATCAAAATCAAGAAATTTAACTGGTACAATCTGTCTATATAGTTATATGTTATTTAATCATGTTTAAGTGTAACTTTGCAAACATTGTATTTAACATAGGTTTCATTACTACAATGATCTCCTTCTTGTCCTTCCTATATACCTCCCCCCTACTTTAACCCCTTATAAATGCCAGTTTTCCTTCTGTCCATAATTTTGTCATTTTGTGAATATTATATAAATGAAATTATATACTATGTGATCTTCTGAACACGGCTTTCATTCAACATAATTACCTGAAGATCCATCCAAGTTGTTGTGTGAATCCATAATCTGTTGCTGATGTTAAAGACTCATGGAACATGAGCCAAAGAATGCAAGGAGCCTCAGATTGTTAGGGATGTTTCTGAATGACAGCAGACAAAGAAATGTGGTCCTCAGCTCTACAACCTCACAAAACCTCGAGCTCAGAGTCAACATCATCATTAAAATCCAGCCTTTCTTCTTAGTGATAAAGATGTCTCTCCAGACTCCTTCTCAATACAGTACATCTGATGCTAATCAACTTTTAAAGGCAAGTTGTAAATTATTTGTCAATGCAACTTTAAAACAATGAACAAACTTTAGGCATTAAGGCGTCTAGTTTTGGAAAAAGTCACGGGATTCATATCAGACATAATTTTTCTAAAAAAATAAAGAATAGTCATTGTTTCTGTTTAAGGAAATCAATGGAATGCCATGGGAATGTTCTGAGTTCAAGGCAGAACACATGGATCTTTCTCTCACTTTCTCTCTTTCTCTTTACCACACACACCCACACAGTATATATAATGAAAAAAGTATCAATCTACAACCTGTTCAATTGGTCTTATTTGTGAGATTAAATATTTCAAATATTTAGGATTATGGTTAGATTAAGCATGAATTTTGCTTCTTTAAATTAAATAATTGCCAGGCGCGGTGGCACACACCTGTAATCCCAGCACTTGGGAGGCTGAGACAGGAAGATCGCGAGTTCAAAGCCAGCCTTAGCAACTGAGCAAGGCCCTAAGCAACTCAGTGAGACCCTGTCTCTAAACAAAATACAAAATAGGGCTGGGGATGTGGCTCAGTGGTTGAGTGCCCCTGGGTTCAAACCCCAGTACCAATAAATAAATAAATAAATAAATAAATAAATAAATAAATAAAATATCAAAGAAAGGAAATTTTTAAAAAACCTTGTGAGTGAGCAAAAATGCACAACTTTGCTAACAGAATATACCAGGGGAACCCTAAAATGCTTTCTATTTCTAATTGAAAATTTGATGACTCTTTGATCAATACTTTCACAAAAGTGAAGAACAATTTCAAAACTTCATACCTTTCTAAAATTTTCACATTCTAACAGTCTACAGATACAGTAGAAATGTGTTCACGATTCTTTGTTTTCCTGATTAGCATAAATCTTAAGTAAAAGAATATTTGCAAGTCAATGGTTATTTTAAAAACAAGTAGAATATAGTTAGTTTCCACTGGAATTATATGCTTTAAATTAACTTTCATTCAGATACAAGCATATGTGTGCACATATGTACACGTGTGTGGAAGTATAAATATTTTAAGTTCAATTCTGTATGTACAAATAGATACCTTTGAAGAATTCATTTCTGCCATGCACAGCCAATCTTTCTTTAATAATAGAGAATGCTAGGTTCTTAATGACAATTCTCCACAGGAATGGAGAAATCTAACGGCTTAAATATGACAAAATATCACAAACTAGTTTTCATGTTTTTATTATTATTGTTATTGCTGTATGACTTTTCTAATAATGTGATGTCTTTCATTTCTCAAGCCAGCTCACTCTTTATGCTTATCACTCATTCTCATATAATTTGCCAGGAATTTATTTAGGAAAGGTGTTTAACACTCCAAAAGCTTTACAAATCTTTATAAAATATGCTCCGGACACAGTGTCCCAGGAGGTAATCAGAAATAAATTTTACAAATATTTGAACAGGTGAATCTGCAAATTACATTTTAGATGTGGCAAAGTCCTATTTTGTTAGTGTCCCAAGCCTAATTTCTAGAAATATTTCTGTTAATTGTTTATGGGTTGTGAAAGAAAATAATGCCCTATGCTTGCAAAGGAGCAGCAGGCTAGTAAGGGGGCATTCTGTCTTCTTTTAGATCATAATTAGTAAAAGGTGATCATTGAAACATACTGTATTCAAATATAATGATATGAACATTGTGACCATAATAACAGTTACTATTTATTTAAATTTATTATTTATGAATCCAGTGGATAGGTTCTTCCTGAGCATTATATTTTATAATATTTACAGTTGAAGTAGGTAATTTCTACTATCTCCATTGTTGAGAAGAGAAAAACTGTGGTTTAAAAAGCTTAGCAATTTTGCCAACATATACAGGGTAATTCCGTAGCTGAAATAAAATCCATATCTCTCTCATTCGAACATCAGAGGACTTCTACACTGCATTTTTTTTTTCTGTTAACAAAATTGCATATGAGACTTGTTTCAGGGAAGGGTAATATGTATATAATAATGGTTGAAAAATAAGAAAAAATAAATTGCAGATAAACAGAATATTAATGAAGCTTACTTAAAGGCCAAGTGAGTAGCAATTAATAAGAAACCCTATTAAACCATGATATTGAATCAAATATTGAGATTTATTTCTTCATCTTTATTATGAATAATTTTCTTTATAATGAATAATGAAAACTACTTATGGTTTGAGTATTATTTACAGTTCAACAGCCAAGTTATATTGAAGAATAAGGTATGAGATAAATTTGTTTCCAATAACATATGACTACTCATGGTTTTCATATTTTGCATGATGCCTCTACCTACTGTGCTGTTCTCACATGTATTTTGCCAGTTTGATTGATAGAGCTTAAAGAGGCTGCAGAATAATAGGCTTTATCTCTCAGTTCTAAAACATAAGGGTGTCTGCTTAATCAAAATTATATTTCAAAATTTCTTAAAGCCATAAAGTTATGTTTGTAGAAAAAATGTTCAAGTTTGAAAATTACATTTGGAAGCTCATTACTCATACCTTTTCATACTCATCTTTATTGATGAATAAATAATCAAATACTGTTAGGAAAGAAATATATTCAGTGACTATCTGTTTAACAAACATGTGAGGTACTATTTCATGTTGCCATATAGAAAAATAGGTATTTCAATATCAGTTGCCTCGGACATTTTATTTTCCTAAATCATTAGATTATTAGGATTGGTGTGATACATTTATCAGATTAGCAGTACAATTAATAAAACTTTCCTTCATTTTATAGATAAAGTTGCATCATGTGTCCAAACATTTTCCACAGGAAAATTAGACCAACAATATAGCATTTTCTATATTCCTGTTTTGTGGTGTGTGTGTGTGTGTGTGTGTGTGTGTGTCTGTGTGATTCTTTTTCAAGCTTCAGTTTAGAACACTGTTTTAGACTGATGCTATATAAAGCAAGAGGCTATGTCACAGTAAATTGGGGATTGGAATTATCTTCATCACCTCTGAGACACTGAGCTATTTCCTGTCACAGTTCACATTTTCATAAGAGAAAAATGGTTGCAGGCATCTTTTAAAGTTCTCTAAGGGATCCAAAAGAACAAAAATGCATTAAATTTGAATTTCTTTTGTTCTCTGTATCTTCCTTTTCTGCTACAAATACATCCATCTTTAATAAGCTTTAAGTATAAATACCAATATCTTTGCCATAATTTTCTATTTTGATTATTAGAATCAATATTTAATATGTTTAGAATCATTATTTAGTGTTTAAAATTAACAAATTTTGATATTATTACACATTATTCAGGAATAAAGAATGGTATTCTATGAGCAAATAAAATGAACCTTAATTAAAAATTTTCATGCACTAGCCAGTGCTGTTAGAACAAGCAACATGATTGATAATGCTGCTATTCATAACTACAATCACCTAACACCATTCTAGTTTGGAGCAATTTTGCACAAACAGCTTTTCACCTTCTGCAGAATCTGTCAATCACTTTAATTTTGTCTTACTTGTCCATTTGTAATTGCTAAAAGTAAGTCATCTCATCAAATATTTACCTAGCTTCCTTCATAGGTCTAAAATCTTAGTGGCAAAAAGAGAAGGTGAAGTGAACTAACATTTCTTGAACTGCTAATACACAATCAATTATATTCAATATTTTCTATAATAATTTCAGAAATTAAATACTATTATTTGTATGTATATATTAGAGGCTGAGATACAGTGAGGTTAAAAAACAGCTAAAAATAAAGCTCCTAAGGATCAGAGTTGTGGCTTATTTCAGGTCTCTTTGTTCCAAATTTTGCCCATAGTAGACCACTTGAAAATATTTTGGGATAATTGTATTAATTTTGATTTTATGTGCACTGCAAAAATGGATCCTACCTAACTAAACAAATACATTAGGACAACTGTTTTTTTGTTCACTTTAGCTGTCCATACTTAGCCCAAAACAACATCTGAAAACACACAACATTCCTCTTTTAATAAGTTAGGCTTATGGGATTTCACAAAATATTGGATTAACTTAACTTAAAGCTTAATTACCAACATGATAATCTTATATCTATCTTAATTGTAAAAAAATGTGTACCTAATTTTCCTGCAGTTTTGCAAAGTGCAGTGGTGCTTTAAAGAATCAGACAAATCACTCCGGGAGCCCACTCTTAGTAGAATTGTAAAACAGCTGACTTAGCCCGCTCATTCTAAGCAAGTTTTGATCATTGGACAAATTGAATATTTTTAGTTAGTTCACTTTTACATTATTTATCTAAGAACTGACATTCCTCTGATCTACTTCCTTTTCCTTCAATCATCAGACACACATCCCTTTACATCTATTTTCCCCAACACTGTACTGGCTCAGAGCAAAGCTAGACCAACACCAAACTGTGTTAATTTTCTTTTTTGTCTAAAAATTGTTTTATAATTCTTCTCCCAGGGCCCCATCCCTAAAAATCCCTATTTTTAAGTCTTTTTGTATTTTTACTTGAGGCTGAAAAAATTCTTTCAAATTTTATTATTAAAGATATTTTCTTACATTTACAAATGGCAGCCTAAAGTTCAAGAGTTTGTATTCATTTCTATATTAATTAGATAATGGAGACTCTCTATGTATGTTCTCTGTTGAAAACAGGACAACACAGAGGCCCTCATTGGATATTAAGATTTTCAATGTCTAGTCTTCATCATTATTGACTAAATTTATTTTTATTGACCAAGCTTCTAAGTTGTCTCAGTGTTTAAACCCACTGGCTATTGTTGATGTCATTTCAAACAAGTAGCTCATAAAACCCACCCATGTAATTATTCTTGCAGTGGTTGCTGAAAATATCAACAGCTCTTAGACACTGCTGTAAAGCCAAAAGTCAAAATTCCCTTCAGGGGCTCATTGCTAACTTGACAGTGTTATGTGGCCATTGTTGAATAGTTCATGAGGACATGTACTTCAGCTACTGTCAACAGCAGCAATTTCCATGGAATGGAAACATGAAAATTAAGCCTAGCTCAGCAACATATTGAAGAGGATTCCTTTTGACACACTTCTACACCATTGGGCCACAGTGACATCAAGGTACTTCCTGATCTTATCAGCTCCCATTTTCCCACTCTCATCCCTCTGTGTATACTGTAGCTTTACTGGATTGTGTCTAGTAACAAAACCAGCAATTTTGTCACTAGAGGTGAAGGACTGGATTTGAGAAGAAGTAGGGCGACCCTTGCATTGGGGGACTTAATAGGGAGTAATAAGCTTAGAACCCAGAATTACTACAAGTAGGAAATCAACTGGAAATTAACAAGATCTGGAAGTGAGAGTACCATAGAACTTCTGAAATAAACTTTACATATATCCCCAACGAACTTTAAGTTATATAAACATGAGGGAGATCTGAGAGATTCTAGTTAAAAACAAGAGCCAATGGAGATTTGAGAATTGACTGCAACTCTGAATAAATAAATTCCTTCACATACACACAATGAAGTTGACAAGAATGAAAAAGTCTTACAGGAATAACGAGGGTCTCATCAAAATCTTCCCATATTACTGACTTATCCCTGAACACGTGTGACCACTGGCAACTAGAATTGAAAATATTTTTTAAACCTGAGCAAAGATATCAATGATAGCATATTTTGAAGGAGGCAGATTTTACAGATAAATACAAGGTAAGGAAACAATTACTCTCATAAATACATAACAGAATTGAGAGGAACTGTAATATAGTATATAAAACAACCAACGACACCAGAAATTACTATTCAAATGAAAAAAAATAAACACATATCTTCCTTCATTAATTTTTAAAAATGACACACGATGAGTTAAAGTAAAAATCTACAATGCAATATATTTGGGTGTTTAGAAAAACTAGGTGAAATATACATGATGATAATAGCACAAAGAGAAAAGGAGAAATAGAACTATGGTAAACATAGTTTCTATAATTTATCAGCATTAAAGGAATACTTATCTAAAATAAACTGTGATTAAGTTAAATAAGCATACTATAGTTCCTGGATTAACCTCTAAAATGTACTCAAATATATAAGTAGAAATTCAACAGAGGAAATAAAATGGCATATTTGTTTAGCAAAGATTATTTTAAAAGAAAGAAGAGAAAGGAATAAAAAGTTATGAGACATGTTAAAAATTTGTTTAATGTCTTTGCTGCTTTGACAGCTATTTTTAGACTTAACATAAATAGTTCAAAACCCAGTCATATCCTGTTACCTTTGGATTTATTAAACTTTCACCTCCCCAGCCTACTTGTTTGAGATACAGCCTACTTGTTCCACAACCTGTTGACCTGCAGACAGCACCCCTGACAGTGGTTGTCAGTGACCCTGCTGACAGTGATAAAATCTAATCCTCAGTGCCATAATCATGCAAATGCATTCTCCCTTCCTGCTGGGGATTCCTTTAAACTAGCTAATCTACAACTCTTATGGGAAAGTCTAAGGGTTAATGTCCCTGGAACTAAATGAAGGCAGGATCCCACATTTTCTCTTTCTCCCTATCTGCTGGGGACATCCTGTCAGCTCCCTGTCATCATCTTAATCTCTCTGGGATCTGAAAGTAAAAAGTTTCTTGTGTTGCATGTTTCTTCTACATGTTTATACATACTCATGTATCTCACCTAACAAAGAGACCCAAACCTAACCTTTCTCGGTGGAGAGAGGGTTATCCATCTCTTTTAGAAAAGTATGATCTTGGCCAAATGTAGACCAGAAAAGAGTTACAAGAGCATCTGCCAGAATATACAAGTTTTCTGTGAAGGAGAAAGCTGGCTATGGATTGAACACTTAGTGTAGGCACAATGTAAACAGTGCACAGCAAATTCCTTGAACTTCTATTCAGGGAAAGTCTAGTCCTCATAGGCACTCTCAAAATAAAGACTTTAAGACCAAATTAGAAAGAGTATTATAAAAGTGGAAATAACATGAAGACATGCAGAATAAAATTGACCACACTATCCTATGTATATAAGTGAATATATCACACTGAATTTCACTTTTACCTAAATATATATGAAGTTTAATAAAAATATAAATAAATCCAAGGAAGACTGGTAGAATAGAGGAAAGGGAACAGCAAAGGGAGGAGAGAAAGAAAAGGGGAAGTACTGGGAACTGAATTAGACTAAATTATACTCCATGCTTGTATGATTATGTCAAAATGAAGCCCAGTATTATGTAGAACAATAAAGCACTAATAAAAACATGTAGTTAAGGAAATAAAAGGCATACAGAAAACAAATCAAAAAGTCCAAACCTTATTGCAAAACTTGTCCTAATTATTTTGAATGTAAATGTACTATATAGTCCAACTAAAAGACAAAAATTATCAGATAGGATAAAAAAGTCAAGATAAAACTACAAGATATGTTAATTTCAGGGACACAAATAGGTAGGGTGACAGAAAAGATGTACCATTTAATAATAACCATAAGAACTGGGGAGGATATACTAATACAGACAACACAAACTATAAGACAAGGAATATTTCTATGTAGAAAGAGAGAAACCACATACTAATATTATTACAACAGATCACCAAAATAATGTTGGGAATATGACATAATTGAAACACACAAAACCAATAAGAGTATGAAAAACTTGAGCAACAATCCAGTTGAAAATTATTCATACAGTAAACTCTACAAGAAAATAATGCAATACCCACTATTTTCAAATTTACCTAATACTTTCTCTAGGATAATGAACAGTCATTTGTAAGCACACTGAAATTGAGTTACAAATAACCAGTAAATACTGGAAATGACAAATGTGAAAGGGAAGCAACATACTTAAAAATTCTACATGTCAATAAAGAAATCCTGATGAAAATTTGAATAGAACCTTGAAAAAGTTAAAAAAAAAACAGTTGTGATATATCTGATTTAGCTACAGTAGAAAATAGAGGGAAATAGCTCTAAATGATTATGTAGGAAAGAAAAAAATGAAAATTAGTAATCTATAATTTTAATTTATAAAAGTTATTAGAAGAACGCTAAATCAAACATAAAAATAAAGGGAAAATACAGATCATGAGAGGAACAAATGAAACATATAAAAGGCAAACAAATTTGATACTTTTTATGAAATTGGATGAACTCTTAGAAACCCATATATGAAAATATAAAAAATTGACTCAAAAGAAAGCAAAAATACAAAATAGCTATCTATCATTTAGCAGGATTAAGTGAAAAGCCTAATTCATATTGCATACTGAAGTCCTGATATCTAAGACTTCACTGTAAAATCCATTTCTGCAGAGATCTTTGAAAAAATTGGAAAGTAGAGAAGATTTCTCAGTTAATTCTATTGGGACAATATTATCCAGTCATCAACAGCTAATGACATATTATAAGGGTGGGGGGAAGCTAAAGCACAACTTTCCTCATAAACATAAATGCAAGACCCCTCAACAAAATAACAAAAAAACTCAGTCAATATAAAAGGGATTAAAAATCACAATTAACTGAGATGTACCCCAGAAATGCAAGTTGTATAAACATTCATAATCAATATTGTAATTACCCACATTAAAGAATAAAGACAAAAATCATATGACAACCCTAATAGATGCAGACAAAATTAGGTGAAACCTAACACCTTTTGTGATAAACTCTCTCAACAAGGAATAAAAGTCCACTATCTCTACCTTATAAAGGGATCAGTAATCTATAGGCAAGATCATATGTTGTGTTTTCTTTTTTTTAAGACTCTGTGAGTAAGGTTTTATTTTTTCTCTTTTTTTATTCTTTTTTTCTTTTTATTCATTTAATTTTGATCAATCGAACACAAATGGAGTACAGCTATTGTTTCTCTGGTTGTACACAAAGTAGAGTCACACCATCTGTGCATTCAGACATGTACACAGGGCAATGATGTCATTCTATTATTATTCATACCCCCCAACCCCAACCCCACCCCTCCCTTCCCTCTATGCTATCTATCCTTCCTCCATTTTGCCTCCGTTCCACCCCTCATTATGCATCATCATTCACTTATCAGAGAGATCATTCACCCTTTGGATTTTTGGGATTGGCTAATCTCACTTAGCATGACAGTATCCAACAGCATCCATTTACCTACAAATGCCACGATTTTATTCTTCTTTATGGCTGAGTAATATTCCATTGTGTATATATATCACAGTTTCTTTATCCATTCATCTACTGAAGGGCATCTAGGTTGGTTCCACAATCTAGCTATTGTGAATTGAACAGCTATGAACATTGATGTGGCTGTATCACTGTAGTAATCTGATTTTAAGTCCTTTGGGTATAGGCCAAGGA
>JAJEJO010000816.1:303995-366736 GCA_020662805.1 Glaucomys volans
CAATCATTGATTCCTGCTTTTATTTCTTGCACTTTGGGAGTCATGGTAAGGAAATCTGGGCCTAGGCCAACATAATGGAGATTTGGACCTATTTTCTCTTCTATTATGTGCAGGGTCTCTGGTCTAATTCCTGGGTCCTTAATCCATTTTGAGTTGAGTTTTGTACATGGTGAGAGATATGGGTTTAGCTTCATTTTGCTGTATATGGATTTCCCGTTTTCCCAGCACCATTGGTTGAAGAGGTTCTCTTTTCGCCATTGTATGTTTTTGGCTCCTTTGTCAAGTATGAGACACCTGTATTTATGTGGTTTGTCTCTGTGTCCTCTATTCTGAACCATTGCTAATACTATGCCATTTTTGTTCCTATTGCTCTGTAAAACAGTTGAAGGTCTGGTATTATGATACCCCTGCTTCACTCTTCTTGCTAAGAATTGCTTTAGCTATTCTGAGTCTCTTATTCCTCCAAATGAATTTCATGATTGCTTGCTCTATTTCTATGAGGTCCATCATAGGGATTTTAATTGGAATTGCATTGAATTTGTATAGTGCTTTTGGTAGTATAGCCATTTTGACAATATTAATTATGCCTATCCAAGAACATGGGAGATCTTTCCATCTTCTCAGATTTTCTTTAATTTCTTTCTTTAGTGTTCGGTAGTTCTCATTGTAGAGGTGTTTCACTTCTTTTGTTAGATTGATTCCCAAGTATTTTCATTTTCTTGAGGCTATTGTGAATGATAAAGTTTTCCTAATTTCTCTCTCAGAGGATGCATCACTTACGAATAAAAATGCATTAGATTTATGAGCATTAATTTTATTTCCTGCTACTTTACTGAATTCACTTATGAGTTCCAGAAGTTTTCTGGTGGAGTTCTTAGGGTCTTCTAAACAGAGAATCATGTCATCAGCAAATAGGGATAATTTGAGCTCTTCTTTTCCTATTCGTATTCTTCTAATTTCTTTGGTCTGTCTAATTGCTCTGGCTAGAGTTTCAAGAACAATGTTGAATAGTAGTGGCAAAAGAGGGCATCCCTGCCTTGTTCCAGATCTCAGGGGAATGCTTTCAATTTTTCTCTATTTAGAATGATGTTAGCTGTGGGCTTAGCATAGATAGCCTTTACAATGTTAAGGAATGTCCCCACTATCTCTATTTTTTCTAGTGTTTTGAGCATGAAGGGGTGCTGTATTTTACCAAATGCTTTCTCTGCATCTATTGAAATAATCATGTGGTTCTTGACTTTAAGTCTGTTGATGTGGTGAATTACATTTATTGATTTCCGGATGTTGAACCACCCTTACATCCCCAGGATGAAACCCACTTGATCATGGTGCACTATCTTTTTAATATGCTCTTGTATGGATTCGCTAAAATTTTGTTAAGAATTTTTGCATCTATGTTCATTAGGGATATTGGTCTGAAATTTTCTTTCCTTGATGTGTCCATCTCTGGTTTTGGTATCAGGGTGATGTTAGCCTCATAAAATGAGTTTGGAAGGTTTCCCTCCTCCTCTATTTCATGAAATATATTGAGGAGTATTGGAGTGAGCTCTTCTTTGAAGGTCTTGTACAACTCGGCTGTGATACATCTGGTCCTGGACTTTTCTTTGTTGGTAGACTTTTGATGACTTCTTCTATTTCATTGCTTGAAATTGATCTATTTAAGTTGTGTATGTCCTCCAGATTCAGTTTGGGTGGCTCATATGCATCTAGGAACCTGTTGATATCTTCCAGGTTTTCTATTTTGTTGGAGTATAAATTTTCAAAATAGCTTCTAATTATGTGTTGTATTGCATTTGTTTCTGTTGTAATATTTCCATTTCCATCACGAATTTTAGTAATTTGGAGTTTCTCTCTCCTTCTCTTCATTTGTGTGGCTAAGGGTTTATCAATTTCATTTATTTTTTCAGAGAACAAACTTTTTGTTTTGTCAATTTTTTGGATTGTTTCTTTTGTTTCAATTTCATTGATTTCATCTCTGATTTTAATTATTGCCTGTCTTCTACTACTTTTGGTGATGATCTGTTCCTCTTTTTCTAGGGCTTTGAGTTGTAATGTGAAGTCATTGATTTGTTGACTTTTCATTCTTTTATTGAATGCACTCCATGCAATGAATTTTCCTCTTGGCACTGCTTTCATAGTATTCCAGAGATTTTGATATGTTGTATCTTTGTTCTCCCTAACCTCTAAGAATCTTTTAAATTCCCCCCTAGTGTCTTCTGCTATCCATGCATCATTCAATAGCATATTATTTAATCTCCAGGTCTTGGAGTAGTTTCTGTTTTTAACTTTATCATTGATTTCTAATTTCATTCCATTATGTCTGATAGAATACAAGGTGGTATCTCTATGTTTTTGTATTTGCTAAGAGTAGCTTTGTGGCATAACATATGATCTATTTTAAAGAAAGATCCATGGAATGCTGAGAAGAAAGTGTATTCACTTTTTGATGGATGGAATATTCTATATATGTCTGTTAAGTCTAAATTAGCAATTGTGTCATTGAGTTCTATGGTTTATTTGTTCAATTTTTGCTTGGAAGATCTGTCCAATGGTGAGAGAGGAGTGTTAAAGTCCCCCTGTATTATTGTGTTTTGGTCTATTTGGTTCCTGAAATTGAGAAGGATCTGATTGACGTACATGGATGCAACATTGTTTGGTGCATAAATACTTATGATTGTTATGTCTTGGTGATTTATGCTTCCCTTAACTAGTATGAAATGTCCTTCTTTATCCCTTCTGACTAACTTTGGCTTGAAGTCTGCTTTATCTGAAATGAGGATGGAAACTCCTGCTTTTTACTAAGGCTATGTGCATGGTATGTTTTTTCCCATCCTTTCATCTTTAGTCTGTGGGCATGTTTTTCTATGAGATGAGTCTCTTGAAGGCAGCATATTGTTGGGTCTTTCTTTTCAATCCAATCTGCCAGTCTATGTATTTTGATTGATGAGTTTAGGCCACTTACATTCAGGGTTATTATTGAGATATGACTTGTATTCTTGGTCATTTTGACTTATTTTTGGATTTTAATCTTACTTGGTTTTTCCTTTAATTGGCTGTTCCTTTAGGGTAATTCCTCCCTTTCCTGACTTACATTGTTGTTTCTCATTTCTTCCTCTTGGAATATTTTGCTGAATATTTTCTGTAGGGCAGGCTTTCTATTTGTGAATTCTTTTAGCTTGTGTTTATCATGGAAGGATTTTATTTCATCTTCAAATCTGAAGGTAAGTTTTGCTGGGTGTAAGATTCTTGGTTGGCATCAATTTTCTTTCAGTGCTTGGAATATGTTGTTCTAGGCCCTTCTTGCTTTTAGGGTCTGGGCTGAAAAATCTGCTGATATTCGTATTCGTTTCCCCCTGTAGCTAATCTGATGTTTTTCTCTTGCAGTCTTTAAAATACTATCTTTGTTTTGTATGTTAGGTATTTTCATTGTAATGTGTCTGGTTGTGGATCTGTTGTGATTTTGTGTATTTGTTGTCCTATAAGTCTCATGAATTTGGTTTTCCATTTCGTTCATTAGATTTGGGAAATTTTCTGATATCGTTTCATTGAACAGATTATGCATTCCTTTGGTTTGTGTCTCTGTGCCTTCTGCAATCCCAATAACTCTTAAATTTGGTCTTTTCATGATGTCCCATAACTCTTGGAGGTTCTGTTCATGATTCCTTACCATCTTCTCTGTCTGGTTGAGTTTGTTTTCAAGATTAAAAATTTTGTCTTCATTGTCTGAGGTTCTGTCTTCCAAGTGATTTAGCCTGTTGGTTAAGCTTTCTATTGCGCTTTTAATTTGATTTATTGTAACCTTCATTTCAAGGATTTCTGTTTATTTATTTTTTTTTCAGAATCTCCATCTCTTTATTGAAATGATCTTTTGCTTCCTGCAATTGCTCTTTTAGCATTGCCTGCATTTGCTCTCTTGACTCCTTCGCTTCTTGGATCATTTTAATTATGTACAACTCCCTTTCTGACAATGCTTCTTACCATGTTGTCATTGGGTTCTTTTGGTATAGTATCTGGGAGTTTGTTTGGGACTTTTTCTTCCCATGTTTTCTCATGTTGCTAGTGTATCTTCCCCTCCAGTAGTGCGAATCCTAGGTATTGGAGTTTTCCCTTAAAGTCTTACAGGGTCTCTGCCTATTTTCAATACCTCCCCTTGAACTGAAAGATCAATATTAGCAGCACACCATATAAACATTATGAGTCCTTAATCTAAATAGTCCCTATTATTGTATTAACAGTGTTGTCTTAATAAACAGAGATGAGTTCAAATTATTATCTACAGTATAACCAGTAAGTTTGCAATAAGGATTGCAATTCCTAATGTCTGACAGGGAGAATGAGGAGGGATATAGGACAAAACACTAATGAGATAAGAAGTGAGTCTATAGATATACTATGTCATATGAAGAGTGGAAGTAGAATTAAAAGAAACAGGTTGTTATCATGAGAAAAAAGAGATTCTCCAAGGAAATGGATATGTAAGAGGAAGATAGAGTGATAAGCATAATAATAAAAGAAAAAGGTAGGAATATAGTGGGTATATTAGGAATAATCACAGTATTACAATTAATTTAAAAACATTCTGCGATAAAAATATACTGTACAATTCAAATCTCTTATTTTTCAAAGGCCTGATGTTTGAGAGGTTTTTGATCAAGCAGTGATCCAAGAAGGGTGCTGTCCCACTACCTCCAGGTTGGGAATGATGAATGCTTCTGGGCAGAGGCAGCCTGGTGTTGATAGAGGATCAGATGCAGCATAGGTGCTAGACTCCAGGCCAGGGTGTGGGCCTGGGCACTAGACCAAGTTGGGATGGGGGCACAGAACTGTGCTCAGTGATGGAGACACTGGGCTTGAGAGCCCAGGCAGGCCTGAGGTCCATGCTGGGGACTCAGGCCGCCGCAGGTGGTTGCACTCTCCCAGGGACACTGTAAAATGGCACCAAAGGGCCTAAGATCCCTGCTGGGGCTGGGGACTCAGGTGGCCACAGGTGGGAGCTCTCTCCTGGAGACATCGCAAAATGGCGCCAGCAGCCCGGAGCTCCGCTCTGGGGATTCAGGCAGCTGCAGGTGATTGCTTTCTCTGGGGGATGCTGTCCTGGGGATGTTTTTTAAAGTGAAATTTGAATAAAACAAAGATACCTGCTGACAGCACTTTTACCGTCATTATACCATGTTATTGAACCACAGCCCATTCAATAAAGTAAGAAAGAAAATTAAAGGAATGTAAATTTAAAAGAATCAAAACAATCATTATTAGAAAATGACCAAATTCTGTATATAATATAAATTATATACAAAAATTAACAAAAATAAATAAAGCTAATGTAACAATAAACCAAATATTTCTGGATGCTGATGCAATAAGCATGAATAATCATATTTTTGTATACTAGAATTTACAATGTGAAAATGAATTCACAAAAAATTCATATTAGTAAAAGAGAAAGAGAAAAAGACAGTGATATATTTTACAAAATTAGTAAAATATTGTTTTCAAATCTGTGGAAATGTTGGTGATCTATAGGCATAAATATTTAATTTTAACATCTACTACAAGTAACAAATAAAACCTAAGTACTGTAACCAAAAAATATTGTCAGAGAAAATAAAGAAGACCTGAATAAATGGGGAGAGATGAAATTTTTATGAACTGGAAGATTCAGTGCTGCCAAAATGGCAATTTTCCCCACATTGATCTGTAGATTCAAAGCAATTGTTATCAGTCTTAGCAGGTTTTTTGATAGATTAGGCAAAATTTTCCTAAGAGTGATGTAAAAATGAAAACCACCTATAATAAACTGGAAAAAAAGTGTAATAAGAAAGCTGAATGACATATATTACTTTGCTATAAAAGTTTTTAAATCAACAGTAATCAGACAGTATTGTAAGGATAGAAAAATAGATTAATGGAATAGAATAGAGAGTTCAAAAATAGACTCTCATCTCTATGGTCAACTGAGTTTCAACAGCAAAAAAAGAATTTAGAAAGGGTTCTTTTAACAAATCTATGGAAATGGTGGATATCTGTAGGCATAAATATTAGTTTTAACATCTTCCATAAATAAACTATTATAATATGAAACAAACTTATAGTTATTAAAACTTAAAACTCAGAGGAAGGAGAAAATGTGACTTTAGGTTAGTAAGAAATTAAATATGATACAAAAAGCACAAATGGCAAAAGAAATATTTGAAAAATTGAACTTTTTAAAGACCTTTTTAAACAAATGAAAAGGTAAGCCACAGACAGCAGGAAAATATGATAGACAATAGAAAGACACTCATAGATGGATATACATGTATCTATATACACATATATAGGGTATGGACATTTAACAAAAATATTAAAATTTATCCAAAAAATATATTTATAAACTCATAGTTGAAGAAAATGATGGCAAACAAGAAGCAACTTATGGAAAAATAAATGAGCATTGCTAAACAAATGTATAAATGATTGATGTTTCAGGAAAGAAAATTCCCATAATGCAAATATGCACATGGAAAAGTGTTTGATAACAGCAGGTATATGTAAATAAAAACAATGAGAAAATTCATATCCCCTAGAACAGAGAGTTTAAAAATGACCTACAGGAATATTGACATTGAATATTGAATATTGAAAAGGATATGTAATTAATGGAAACTTTACATGTGTCTGGTGGGAATTTTTTCTACCTCCCTCCAAATAGCTTCCTTTTTTTCCTCTTTTTCTCTCATGAGAGAAAACATACAGAACTTCTGAGTATGGCTTTTTTCAGTCAACGTAATGCTTTCAAATACTATCCATTTTCCTGCTGATTTTGTTCTTCTTTATGGCAGAATAAAACTCCATCATGTATATATACATTTTCTTTATTCATTCATCCATTGATGGACATCTCAGCTGGTTTCATAGTTTCACTATTGTGAATTGTGCTACAATAAACATGGGCATGCATGTGTCATTAAAGTATGATAACTTCATTCTTTAAGATAAATACCAAGAAGTTGTATAACTGGGTCATATGGTGACTTCATTTCTAGTCTTTTAAGGAAACTCCATACTGATTTGTACTAATTTGTAATTCCACCAACAATATAAAAGTGTTCCTTTTCCTCCACACCCTCTCCAGCACTTATTATTTATTGCATATATTACTGTTTGTATTATTGAGGACTGCCATTCCAACTGCAGTGAGAAGAAATCTCAGAGTAGTTTTGATTTGCATTTCCCTAATTACTAATAGTGTTAAATATGTATTTATATATTTGTTGGCCATTTCTTCTTGTTTTGAGAAGTGGTTTTGTTTTTGTTTTTGTTTTTGGTTTTTGTTTGTTTGTTTTTTAGTTCATCAGCCCATGGTGATGAGATCTTTTGGTGTTAAGATTTTAACTTTTTGTATATTCTGGACATTAATCCTCTGTCAAAAGAGTAGCTAATTAAGTTTTCTCCTGTTCTTTTTTAACATCTCTTTGCTATGCAAAAGCTTTGAAAATTAATAACATTCCATTTATTAACTCTTGGCATTATTTCTGGAATTTTAGGGGTCCTATTGAGAAAGTTGTTACACCTGTAATTTTGAAACATTTTTCCTTCATTTTCTTCTAGGAGTTGCAAAATTTTGGATCTAATTCCTAGGTCTTTAATCCATTTTAAGTTGACTTTTGAGTAGGGTGAGATATAAAGATCTAGTCTCATAATTCTACATATGGATACCTAGTTTTTCCAGCACCACTCATTTAAAAGTTTGTCTTTTCTACCATGTTTGTTTTTGACATTTTTTTAAATAATCAGATGACTCTATCTGGATGGGTTTGTCTCTGTATCTTCTATTCTATACCATTTGTCAATGTATTTGTTTTACACATGTACCAAGGAGTTTCTGTTACTATGGCTTTGTAGTACAATTTGAAGTCAATATTGTGATTCCTCCAGCATTGCTATTTTGAGTTAGAATTTCATTGGTTTATAATTGTGGACTCTTTTATTCTTACAAATGAACTTTAAGTCTGTTTTTTCTAGTTCTGTGAAGAATGTCATTAGTATTTTGAAGGGGAATTGCATTGAATCTGTTTATTGATTTTGTTAGTATGGCTGCTTTAACAATATGAATGCTGTCTATCCATGAACATGGCTGAGGTCTTACCAATTTTATCTTTTCAAACATCTTACTGTTTGTTTAAATCAACTTTAGATGTTTTTAATTCTCCATTTCATTGGTTTTAGCTCTTAATCATTTCTTTCCTTCTTCTGGTTTTGGAATTTGTTTTTGTTTATCAAAGAACTTGAGATGCATCATTAGGTTGTTTATTTGGGATGCTTCTAGTTTTTTTCTGTCAGGGCTTATAGCTATAAAGTTTTCTTTCCTCTTAGAACAGCCTTCATAGTGTTCCAGAGATTCTGGTATGTTGTATCACTAGTCTCATTTGATTCTAAGATTTTTAAAAATTTCACCCTGATTTCTTTTGTCATCCATTTATCATTCAAGTGTACTGTCCAATCTCCATGTGTTTATATTGTTTCTGTAGGTGTGTGTGTGTGTGTGTGCGTGTGTGTAATTCCATTATGATCAGATAAGAAGGTTCCATAAACAGCTGAGAAAAAGTGTATTCATCTATTTTTGGATGCAATATTCTACAAAAGTTTGTTAAGTTCATTTGATCTATAATATTTTTTAGAAATCTGATGGGTTTATGTCTGGATGATATATCTATTGTTTAAGAGGTGGGATGAAATTACCCATTATAACTGTACTGACATCTATCAAAGACTTTAATTCAAGTAGCGCGTTTTATTTTATTAGGTGCACAAACATTTGGAGCACAAATTTTACTATTATTTTATCTTTTAGCTGAGTTTTTTTTCATTCAGCAGTAAGAAATGACCTTTTTTTGTTTCTTCTGATTAATTTTGAAGTCTGATTTTATGAGAATACTTCTTCCTGTTTATTTTGGGGTTCCATTTGCATGGTATATCAATATCCATCATTTTACTTTCATCCTATGTCTTTTAATGTCTTTTAATTTGAACATTGAGACCATTTATATTCAATGTTTTCAAAGAGATGTTTATTATAAATTCCTGTCATTTCAATCTGTTTCTAATGCTTAATGTGGTCCTGTTTCTCACATTCTTAGTTACTCTTCAAATGAAATTTGTACACTTGTGAGCTCTGGGATTTATTTCTATGGCATGAATTGTTTCTATAAGTTTTTTTTCTGTAGTACTGGCTTAGTACTACATTATTTTAGTGTGTGTTTATTTCAGATGGTTTTTATTTCTTCTTCAATTATGAAGGAAAGTTTTGCTGGATATAGCAATCTTCATTGACACTTATTGACTTTCAGGGCTTGGAAGATATCATTTCAAGTCCTCCTGGATTTTGTAGTTTGTGCTGAGAAATCAGAAGTAATTCTGATTGACTTACCTCTAAATGTGAACTGAAGCTTTTCTCTTGAGGTTTTAAAAGTTCTATCCTTGCTCTGAATCTGAGGCATTTTAATTATAATGTGTTGTGGAGAAGTTCATTTTGATTTTGTCTATTTGTGGTTCTGAATACTTTCTGTATTCTGATGTCCATCTCATTCTCAAGGTTTGGAAAACTTTCTGTTATTATGTCTGTAAAGCATTTATCTATTCCATTAGCCTGAAACTCACAACACTTTTAATTCCAATTATATCTCATATATTGTCACAGAGTTCTTGTATATTTTGGTGATTGTTCATTATTTTCTTTTCTTTAATAGTGTCTGAATGCTCAAGGCTGGCTTCTTTGTCTTCAAGTTTTGAGATTCTACCTTCAATATGGTTTACTCTATTAGTAAGACTTTCAGATGAAAATTTTATTGATTTATTGTCTTTCATTTGCAAGATATCTACTTGGTTCTTTTTTTTTTATTTTTTATTTTTTTTGGTACTGGGGATTGAACCCAGGGGCACTCCACCACTGAGCCACATCCCCAGCCCTATTTTGTATTTTATTTAGAGACAGGGTCTCACTGAGTTGCTTAGGGCCTCACTAAGTTACTGAGGCTGGCTTTGAACTAGCAATCCTCCTGCCTCCGCCTCCCAAGTGCTGGGATTACAGGCGTGCACCACCACACCCATCTATTTGGTTCTTTTTTGATATCTCTATCTCCTTATTGAATTTCTACTTCACTTCATGTACTTATTTCCTTAATTCATTCAGTTGTTTGTGTTCTCTTGGAATTCACTGATCACTTTTATACTCATTCTTTTCAAATTTTTTATTTAATATTACATCTACTTCAGTGTCTTTGAAGTCAGTTGCTGATGAATTATGAGCAAATGACTAGACACAACATGCTGCCTTGTTTTTTCATTTCTTATTTTGCTGTGCTGGTTTTAAGCGTT
The DNA here is from genome assembly GCA_020662805.1 of Glaucomys volans. Taxonomy (NCBI): domain Eukaryota; kingdom Metazoa; phylum Chordata; class Mammalia; order Rodentia; family Sciuridae; genus Glaucomys; species Glaucomys volans. The sequence continues at coordinate 314,352 of JAJEJO010000816.1, forward strand.
CATTGAGATGGATTTTTCTTCCACTCTTATGTGTGGGTCTTTGTAGGGCACAACCTTCTCTTGCCAAACTGTTCTAGAGTAATCTAGATTGAGACACCTTGTGGGTGTGGTATCCACAGACTTTGTGTCATTGCTGTTTGTTTTTGCTATATTAGTGGATCACATGAGTGGAGCCTAAGGGCTCCTCCAGCTCTTCGTACTTGGGGCCTGATCATTTGTATGGGGTTTTTGTGTCTTCTATTCTTTATATTAAAATATCACTAAAGTTAGAATGTGCCTAATTTATGTGTGGATCAAGGTGAGCTGTCTTTTGGCTCAGTTTAGTTCATCAGCAAAGTCTCTACACTGTGAACTTTAATACCCCTTTAAATTCCCAGCATCTCACAGAATATGGGGAAAAAAATAGTAGCAACAACTTAAGAAAACAATATGTAGCATTACAATAAATACCTGGTGCCTACTATGATATCTACAACACTACCACATAAGCAGGCATGGTGGAGTCAGCAATTGCAAACAGCCAAAACAATAAATGGTTGTAAACTACATATGGCATTAAAATAAACAGTAGATGTTAACTATACTATTCATAGTACTAATAACTACAACATTAACAGTTGGGGGAGGAGATATGTAAATCAAATAGTTGCAATAGATGGTTGAAATATAGTGCATTAAAAAGAAACTGAGAAGAAAGCAAGTTTAAAATGTTCAAAATGTGAATAATGAGAATACATAGGAGATGCAGCAAGTGACAGCTATAAATAAGGAGAAGAAATATAGAAAAAGAAATTAAAGGGAGAGAGGAAGAGATAACAGGAGAATTTGGCTGTTAGCAGGAAGAGAAAGGAGGCAAAGGGAAACAAGTAAACAAAACCAAATTAAGCAAACATAAATCCCTAACCTTCAAAAGACAAGAAAAATGATAATCACTGAAAATGTTAAAAATAAGAAAAAATATGTCACATATATGTATATCCATGAACCAATTAGCATAGCAAGAATACACACACACACACACACACACACACACACACATTCTTAATGAAATAAGAATTTTCTCCACTGATATGGTCAAAACTGCCAATGAGGATGGATGGTCACTAACTATGCCCCAATGTCCTTTCTTCCATTTTTTCTTGGACTACATACTAGAGATGGAGAAAGTACAGAAGCACACATGATCAACCCCTTGATCATGTGTGGGGAGTTGTTAATCTGTGGCAAGCCATCCATAATGATTCCTATGAGAACTGAACATAGTTCTAGCCATTCTAGGAATATCTGGCCTCAGGAACTTACAGATGGATAACGATTGTTCTAGAACACCTGGGTCAGGTGGTTATCCTGAGTTAGCTCACCTCTCAAGTACAAATACAAGCATCAGATGTGGGAGTGAACATCTAGAGCCAAATGACTTGCTTACATCCTCCCCGCATCCTGTGTTTCTGGAAGAAGCTCCTACCAGTATTCTTTGGTCTGTACCACTCTAAATAAAGCAAGTGCAGACTCGTTCCTTTCTTAGAGCCAGACCCTTCTGGATGGCTCAATTGGTCACGCCCCTGCTCTTAATATAATTTTGCCTTCTGTTTTTATTTCTGATAAGTAAATTTTATAGCTCCTATTTCACAGCCTTCACAGTCAGCCTATCCCTCCTACAGGAATCCTTTCCCTCACCCATGAGGGATGTACATGAGATTAATCCCTTCCTTTTTTTGTGTTGCTCACCCATCTGGAGTGGTCTAAGACTGAAGATGGTTGAAATAGTTCTCAGCTTCTCTTCTCACCAGTATAAGGTAGGATGCAGTGTCAATTAGAGTCTTATAACAGACCCGATTGATGCACTTGGAGGGCGGGGCTGCTGAAGAGTTCTAAGGAAGAAGTTCTGGTGGCTGTGGCTTAGATCTAATTAGGCTTTAGGGACTTTTTTGGGTTGTTCCTTCTCTGGAAAGATTGGCTCAATCCACCAGTAGTTCCAGGCATATGCTGATCTCTGCCAGGAGCTTAGATTTCTGAAGCCTCCCAAGAATTCTACTCATGAAGCAGGAGAACCAATCCTCCATAGGTCTCACACTGTTGCCCAAGACTTCTGCCTTCTCAGGGTTAGTCCCTGAATGTACTCACACTTGCCTTTTCAGTTTTCTGACCCTCTTCAGCTGGTCCAGTGAACTTCCAGAATCCAAAGGAAAGTGAGATGCCTTCCCATTTGTATTTCTAACTTGCATCACTCTGGGTACAATGTTCTCTGTGCCCATTCACTCATGTTCTGCTAGATGCACTCTAGAACACATGGCAGGTACTTTCTGAGACAGTGTGGTAATGTTTGCTATAATCTGCTGAGCCCACAGCAGCAAGCTGCAGTTTGACCTTCTCAAGATAAATCCTGCCTCAGCTTTTGGATTGCCAGTTGAGAAATAGAACACTTTTCAAACATCAGTTCACTGTGAAGACTCTGGACCCACTAAGTTTAGGCTGTTTTTCTTATCTGAAGAATTTTCTGTGCCAGACTTGTCCATTACATTTCTCTTCTGTTTGTATTCTCTCTCCCCTGTGTGGTGACCCATCATCACTTCTGGTACTACAAACTGCTTGGATCAGTGTATTCATTCTTGCTCTTTGTTCAATGCACCCAAAAGTCTGAGGCTGTAGACTCTGACAGTCCAGTACTGAATTTCAGTGAATTCCCTCTTTCACCTCTTTCACCCTGCTAAAAAGTACTGCTTCCATCCCAAGCCATGGAGCAATTGGAAAAAAAAACCTTCCTCTAATCTGAATACTTCTCTGATGGGAATCTAAACTCACATTTTAGAAAACACTTTGGATTTTTATAATGAATTAAATATACACTTACCACAGCCCCATATATTTCAGTTTTAGACTTTATCCTGTAGAAATGAATTCATATACACAACGGGTAAAGAAGCTGTACTTACAACAGCCCAAAACTGCAAATTACCCAAATAGTCAACCAATACTGAATAAAATATGGTATATTCATGCAGTGTAATACTACTTATCCTAAAGAGGAAAAAACTATTGACATGTGCACCAATATGAATGACTCACCTCTCCACACACATACACACAAACATGCTAACTGAAAGAAGTTAGAGACAAATGACTACTGCTATAGAAGTTTATTTATGTGAATTTTTAGAAAAAGCACAACTAAAGCAACAGCAGATGAATATTTATCTGGAGTGAATCCTGAGAATGAAGATCAAATGTAAAAGGTTTAGAGAGCACTTCTGGGCAGGTGATTCAATTAATCTAAAATAGGTATGGTTTTAGTTGACAACTTTATAAATTTACTGAAACTCATTGAATTGTAAACACAAAGCTGATGATTTACTTGAATGCAAATTAGACTTCAATTAGAATGTAAAAAATGTTAAGGGGATATAGAACAGTTGTAGTTGAGCATTTGTTATATACTATTTGGAATGAGCATTTGATTTTACTAATATTTCAGATAAGTAAAAATAAAACCAGTGTGATATTTGGATGAAATAATTTCTCTTACCTCATATGAATACTTACTTTAACAGGTAAGATAAGCTCCATTAACTAAAAGTAATTCATGTATAAAATAGATTCAGAACCTTAGTCAACAATGTTTCCAAGTTACATTTCTTTCTATGTTTCTTTTTTCCATTACAGCTGCAGTTCAAACTAAAAATAGAGATTGAGCTAAATTCTTTTCTCTAACGCCTTCTTTGGTTATTGCATCTGCCTTCAGTGAAAATTAATGTGAATCATCTACCAAGAACAAACATTTTGGAGTTCCTGAAAGAAAAATAGAGACATTTTTATGGAATCTATATCTTTTCTAAAATCCGTACTTAAAACACTATGAAACAGAATTAACCCAAAAGTGGAATCTACCAAAATGGACATTAATTTTAATAATAAAAAGAATGACTACTAAAGTCAAATTCTGGTTATCAAAGATTGCTCCTTTACACTTATGTTGAAGAAACAAATTTAATGTTTGTATGTCAATGCAATATGAGTATATATAACTTTCTCTACAGTTTTCTCTACAAAATGTGAATGTTTAAACTCAGCTTAATACACCAAGTCATTTTTATATTTCAGCATAATAGCACTATTGTAGCATATGTAGAGATGTTCTGTCTTTGTCCAACAGTTTACTAAAAGAAAGAATGAGTTGATTAATATCAGAAATTAACATGTTGGTGCTTTTATTTAGGAAATATATAATAGCCATAAAGAGTAACATAAAATATTCAGTATTTATGGATTAGGTCTTCTATCTGCGTTATTACACTTAATTCTCCACCAATTTTTTAGAATTAGTGACAAGAATTATACAGTGAGTTTTCCTAGTGAAATCATGGAATAATCTCAAGATCAAAATGAATGGAAGCTAAATGGAGGGAGTTTCTCTTGGCAAGTGAATAATAAAAGAAAAACAATTCATCTAGAGTTTCTTCACATTAACAGCAATTGACCCTGGTATTTGCACCCTAAATCAAGTGATACACACACACACACACACACATATACATAATTTTTGTGTGTTCAGAGGAGCACAGAAAATAATGTATCTCAATTTTCATTACGTCAAAATAAAATGCAGTGTCACTGTCAACTTTACAACTCACCTGAAGTTTATGGGTCCTGTCCATAAAAAACTTTTTCTGGGTTCTGCCCAGAAAAAAACAAAAAACAAAAACAAAGAAGTTGATTGAGATATCATCATGCATCCAGATAGCATTTAGCTCACCTAGTACTTATAACGGCCAAGAAAAAAAAAATAATAAGTATGGGCAACATTTAAGAAAATCCAACTGCTAAAGATTGACACCAAATCCATCTAGATAAAAACAACTAAGTACTGAAAAATTAACAGAAGACATTGAAGAACATGAACATTTGAAACAACAGAGGTCATACCTATATGGAATGCATCTCCTCAAAAATACTGCTTCTTTAAGATGAAATAGTTGCAAGTAATGGAAATTAAAAATACGACTGCCAAATTTTAGCAAAAACATGATGGCCAAATATAATGGAAAATACACAAATGAGACTGAAAGAATAAGAATGAAAACACAGCTAAGGTTTCCAAAAGTCAATACTGGTACACAAAAATGTGGGAATCTTCAAAGAACATTTTAGAAATTTAAGGACTTGATTAATGAACACCACAGTTCAGCACAGATTCTGGAGTGAGAACAGAGGAAAGGAAGAACAAACATAGAAAATAAGTGGTAGACGAAAATTATCCCGTATCAAAGAAGATAATTTGTTCAAGTTTGAAGGCAGCAAGTGTCTGAGCCACAATAAAAGTCTTTGAAGTACACACACACACACACACACACATACACAGAATTCTTTGTGTGAAAATTCTCTGATAGAATTTTCCTTGGTGTATAGCTGAGGTTTTCTTTGCCCAAATATACAACTTTCACTTTCTATTTGCTGACAACTGCTTTCATATCTCCTCCAGCTCAACAGTAATCATGGGTGTTGAAGACCTGCAAACATCAGGATATCTTAATCTAAATAACTGTCAAGGTAAATATCCATTCTATGATTACTAATAATTTGGTGTTCCTTGTAAATTGATTTAATGCCTCTTGAGAGTTACTGATAAAAAAGCTGATTTCTTAATGAACAATGGAAATATTATTTGATGCTTAAAATAATGGTTTTTCACATTCATTTTCCAATTGTGGTTTTATAAACTCTAATTTCTCAGTAAAATTATTGGAATAGTAACTGTTTCATTTTTCAATTGGAATGACTGTCATTTTTTATTTTGATCAAAATATATAAGACTTCTACTTATTTCACATACTTGGTAACATTTCCCATTTTAAAATTTTGTTTGATTCAAAATTTTCAGCATTCTTATAGATCTGGTAGTCATACCTTGTTATTATTTAACTTTTGAATTTTCCAAATAATTAATGATGTTGCACATTTTTCATGTGTTTATGTTTGCCATCCATACATATCATTTGATCAATTATCTGTGTAAAATGTTTGCCTATTTTTTCTTGTTTGCTATGAATTAAATTTTGAGGATTTCTTATATATTCTGGATACAAGTACTTCCTCAGATATATAATCCTCAATCTTTTTTTCCCAACCTGTGGCATTATTTGTCATTATCTTGGCTGTATCTTTTGAAGAGCAGAAGTTCTTATTTTTGATGAAATACAACTTTTAATAATTTAATAGAGCATTTTTTAAGTATTGTGTCACAAAAACCCTTCTTTAACCAATATCACAATGTTTTTACTAGACATTTTATATTTCAAATGTTAAATTTTCTTTTATGATCCACTCCTTAAATTTTTTATATTTTAAATGTAAAACAATATTTTAATTAAAATGTAAGTTCTTGCATTTAGGCTTGCTATAACAAGATACCATAAATTGGATGGTTTTATATGATATTTCTTTTTTTTTTTTTTTTTTTTTGCGGTGCTGGGGATTGAACCCAGAGCTTATTCCCAGCCCTTTATATAATATTTCTTTCTAACAATTTTGGAGGCACCAGCAATTTGGTCTGGGGAAGACGAGTTCCTCATAGATGGCATCTTATCACTGTGCTCATGGTGGAAGGGCAAGGTAGCTCTGTGTTCTCCTTCATCTGGGTACTAATTCCCCTCACCAGGGCTCTACCCTTATAATCTAAGATTATCTTCCAAAGGTTCCCCACTTAATTCCATTATCTTGGGAGCTGGGATTTAAATATATGTATGGGGGGGGACACAAACCTTTGGACCATAGCAAATACATATTAATTACAAAATGTTACTTGACAATAAATGTCAACTGTAGAAAACAGTCAAACGATTGATGTTGGTACAGGGCATAGGGTACACCTGCACCTTACAGTTTTCAGTAGATGATCAAGAATCATTGAATAGAATTCTAATGTGAAATGTAAGTATTAAATTCACAACTATTAGTGATATATTAGAAAAGATTTGGTTGATGATTCTTAGAAGTAAATATAGTAGCAAAAAACTGTGACATTTAAAGATTGTTTTTCCATTTTCCTATGACCCATTACCAAATAGATTTAATCATAGTCATTTGAAGATAATTTACTGAAAAAAAGTAGAGACATTTCTGAGGAAACAATACAAATACCTCTGCAATTTGTCAGTTGAATTAGTTTATTGTTTTATACAATGAACAAATTGTGTTTAAATTTAACTTTGCCAAATTGACTTAAATTACAAATGCAATCATTATCTTTGTATTGTTACAGAGTGTTCTTAATTATTGCATTTGTATCAACACTTAATCATGAAATAACTGAAAACTATGGAGGAGGAAAACATTTAAATGGATGATTTATTTCTCAGATATGAAAGTATAAGGCAGATATGTGACACATGAATAAAAATGTTTGAATTTTTATAAATTATATGATTTATTTCCTAATTAACAATGTACATCATGGAAGAAAAAAATTGTGCACAATTTGCTTGACTGTTATTAGTCTAGACATATTTTTAATATTGAAAGCATATGTTTAAAGAGGAAGATTTAGAATATAATATGCTGAACTTTTCTGATTCTTTTGATGAGTTTTCCCTCTAAAGTCACTTATTAATACTGTGGCATATTTAATAATTTGTATTAAAATTGTGCTGATTCAAGATGAATTTAATTTTTACATGAATATGAACCTTTGGACAACATAGAAAAGACTTATGGCATACTATCTTAGTTTAAGAGAGTACATAATTTTGATTTCCTCTGAAATTACATATTTCACCAATAATTTCTCTTCTTTCTCTTCATTGTTTTCATGTACCAAAATATCTTAGCAGTTTAATAATAGTCAAAAAGGATGACAATCTTGAATGTCCATAAGCAGAAGAAAGGATAATCATATTATGTCAAATTCATGTTATATTATTTTCACTGAAACTGGATTGTAGAAAAAAGTAAAGTAACTAGAGTAGGTGCGGTAAGATTGCCTTCATATAAAGCTTATAAACAGTCACATTTAATTTATAGTGGTAGCAATTAAACAAATACACACAAATTTGCCTCTGGGGATACTGCCTGGAATGGGGCTCACTGGAATTATTAAGCAGGATGAAACGTTTTTATTTTCTCGATTTGGGTGAGTACAATTGTCAAACCCATTTTACTCCATACTTAAGATCAATATATTGTAGTATAGGTAAAATGTACCTCATTTCAGAAGAACAGGGGATACAGGAAAAGGGGGAATACTAAAGTAGTATTTCTCCTTTACTCAACCTTTTTTATTTTCATTATCCATCGCTCTAAGGAGACTTTTCAACATCATGCACAAACATAGAAATGAAAAGTTGTACCCCATTTGTGTACAATGAATCAAAATGAAGTCTGTAAAAATTTTAAAAATTAAATGTTTTTAAAAATGCTTAAGTTTTTTGTAGGCAAAAATAGATTACTAATTTTATCTTACAGTAGACATCTTTTTTACATATTGTGAATATATTTAAACTGGGAGTTTATACTATATCAAAAATGATACCTCAGACAAAGTGGAAGAGAATTTTGTGATCTTATAATACAGATATTGTTTCATTAATTTACTTCACCAGTCTCTGTACCCATAATTATTCCCTCTTCCTCCACTGCATATCTTTCTTTTAAGAACTCCTAAATAGAAAGGTTCTTGTTAATTTTATATGACTGACAACTCGATATATTCCTCCAATATAAATGACTTTTTAACCATGTGTTTACAATAAATAGCTAAGCAACTCAGTGGTCATTAGAGTCATCTTTTTCTTCTATTATTTAAATTTTACATGACTGGCAGAGCTATACTTTAAAGTTGTAAGCTATATAATGCTGTTTGGTATATCAAGCAAATGAGAGTTTGATGGGGTGTGCTAATGTGAACTAAAAATAAAATCCCATCTGTTCACCTTTCAAACCACATTGCATATCTACAACATAAGTAAATGAAACACAAATTTTATTTGTGCTTATTTCTGTCTCTCTCTAACAGTAAAATCCAGGTACATTTAATAAAGAGCAACTCATGTAGGATTCCATAGAATACATTTGTGCACTGTTATGATAAACTGGACATAAGAATTTATTGATTAGAAAATATATCTCCTGGCTTATAAATCATTGTTCCTTGGTTAATTGAACTCTATTCCTTTATTTATGTTCTGTTTACAATATTCATATTCTCTTGTGCATCAAAAAATTTCCTTAATATTTTCTAGGCCACAAATGTTCTCGTTGGGTTTCACTGAGTGAACATGCCTGATGATGAACAGAAAAAAAATTCTTATGAATAATGTTTGTACAATGTGCTTTTATTAAAAGCATTTTTGAAGTAACATTCAATATCACTATTTTCTTTAGATACTTGATTAGTATGTGATGAGGAGGCAAATTTAAACTCAGGTCATCATAATCTTTTCATCTGTGTGCCATTACCAGTTCTCATAGCATTTATTGAACTTCTGAGACCACAACTACTATTTGAAATATTCCACTTTGAGATATAACACCACTCAGTGTCTGGATAGTAGAGTTATTTCTGTTTTATACCTAATATTATTCTTGATGGCAATTTCTATACATTTTTCTCTCAAGGAAAAATTATTTTCCTTTTCAATGTTGTCTATATTCATTGGTCTCTAAACAGCATAGGTATAGTTGTATTCTCTAGATATTTTTCTTTCAATTTGCCTATTCATTCATATATATTATTTTAATCAAAACTCAAATACTCTAAGATGCAATTGCACAAAATATGATTGAAAATGCCAATGCTCTAGAACTACAAAAATCTTATTGCCTATGCCTCTGTCTGAGTTCCCCAGTTCTTCACAACAACATTGCTTGGATAGCATTAATTTCTTTTCATTCCTTACCTAAATTGCTGGTCTAATGGCTCATTTGGCTCTTTGACAGAGTGCCCATATAAATTATCAAACATGGCATTTGAAAAAATGAAATAGAATATTAGCATGAAGTATGTAGGGAAATGTGGTACAAATTCAGACTTCTCTGCAAAAACTTGGACAAGTGGTAGTTCAGCCTATTATCATATTTGAATAGGTTTTTGGGTATCTCTTCTTTAGCTCCCTACACAGTGATGCCATCTGAACCCCAGAACTTCTTACTTGATCCAGGAATGCACTGAATAATTGACTTTTAATTTTATGTCCCTACCAGGGAGAAGGATACAATGTTTCCCAAATTCACCTATATGCATCACTTCAGCTTTAGGTTAGGTAAATTTCTTCTCTTTACATAAGTCATATGGTATGTTCTAATTTTGACTTTTCTATAAGATCTCAGCTATGTTCAAAACTTTATGTCTCATCTCTTCACTTATGGACATTTTGAGGAAACACTTAATACATCCCTGTACATGCTATACAAAGAGTTTAGTATTAATAATAAAAGAAGAGCAGAAAATTTAGATAAATATTTTCCACTGATTGGACTGTATTATTATGTAATTATAGCACCATTTGGGGAAATATTCAAGGAAACAATAATGTTTGAGTGGATTATCTAAATAATTTTAGGAATCATTAAACTAAACTGAAAGGATGTACAGATGAATGAAAAAACAATAATTTAAAATGATTATAACCATACAATTTAACATTCAATGTAGAAATTATCATTTTTAAAGTATAAAGCACAACTTTTCTGAAAGAATACATATTGCACGTTCACTTTAAGGTTGTGTCCCCAAAAGCTCATGTGTGAGACAATGCAAGAACAAACATTCAGAGGTGAAATAAGATTATGAAAGTTGTAAATTTATCAATGTATTAATCCACTATGGATTAACTGGGTGGTAACTGTAGGTTGGTAGGGTGTGGCTGGAGGAGATGGATCACTGGGGGCATATCTTTGGGGTTTATATTTTGTCCCTGGTGATTGAAGATCTCCCTGATTCCTGGATGTCATGTTTTGAGTTACTTTTCTCCTCTACATCCTTCTGCCATTATGTTCTGCCTCACCTCTGACCCAGAGCAATGGAATTAGCCATCAACGAACTGAGCTCTCTGAACCCATCAGTGCCAAATAAACTTTGCTTCCTCTAAAATTGTTCTTGTCAGATCTTTTGGTCACAGCAGCAAAAAAAGTTGACTAAAACAGGTGGGTACGGTGTTAGATATTTACAACTTGCCTGAAGAACTTCTAAAGATAACGTTCATTTATTTTCCACTCATAGATAGTTAGATATGTATTGGGGCCACACTGGCTATTTATAAAGTTGTGCTTAATTAAAACTCAAGTACCAACAGCCAATACTACCTCATGGTAGTCATTATCTATCAAAGTTAAAGAATTAAATCGTGTCATTTTCTCTGCTTACTAACAATTGAGAACATTTTTTCAATAATAAAAGAATTTCAATAGAATATGAATGAGTTTATATAAAATGCTATTTTTCAAAATGGACCAACTTCCTTTATTATGGTTATTTTATTGGGCACAGAATTTATTGTATTTTATCAGACACATCTTATTCAACTGTTTTTAAGCAAAATATAAATGAAGTGTAAACAAGCAAATACATACTTACTAAGTATGTCATTTATGGAAATTAATCCCTATGTGGTAAATGGACTGTCCAATTGTTACTGTCAGATCGCTTTTAGCTAATGAGTTGTCTCCAGCAACATGATAACATGATTTATTTATAGGCAAGCTTATGTCTTTTTGGAAACTTCTTTACCTTTTCTTCTGCAATCCATTAAATGGGTATACTCTGCACAACCCAGAAATTATATTGTATTTTGAGAAATCTTAATTAGTATCTTCTATGGTTAGGATACAGTTTGCTGTATCCAACACATGAACTTTGGGTTCATGTGTTGGCTGTTTGGTTTAGCACATGAAACCTGAAGAGAGGGGCCATAAAGAAAGGTGGTTGAATATTGGAGACATTGCCCAAAGAAGGGATTGAAGTAGTTCTCATGGGACCCTGAGTTAGCTCCTGGGGAAGGGAGTGGTTATAAAGCCTGAGACTGACTCCAAATTGCTCTTTGACTTCTTGTCTGGTGTTGTTAAATCAATCAGTCAATCAATCAATATATCTCTCTCTTCCTCTTTTTCTCTTTCTCTCCCTCTTTCTTTCTCTCATGCATGCACATGTCCTTCTGCCATTGGGATGCCATTCACCAAATAGTCAAGCTCATGCCATTATCATGTCCTTGAATCTCCAGAATTGTGAACTTGATAATCCTATTTTCGTTATGAAGTCAAACAGTCTCTGGAATTTGTGTTATAAGAGCAGGAAAAGTAGTAATACTGTATTTCCTTCTTTCGTTATTTAACAAGAGTGATTAGAAATGTTAGCCAGAAGATTTTACTAAGATGTGTTTAAGAGCACATTGTTTTTATACAATTTTCATTGTATTAAAGAGTACATTTATTAAAATGATTATTTACATTATTTCAATTTCAATCAAGACAATACATAAAATCACATTGTTGGAAACAATTCATTAGCTAAACAAGATCTGAAAGTAATAATTGAACAGTCTACTTACCACACAGGGATCCTTTCCATACATGATATGTTTGGTTATATGTATATATATATTTCATATATATGTGAAAATCCTGCCATATTAAGAAATAATTTAATTTAAAAGAATAATGCATGCCTACATTAGCATCTTATATATTTGCATAGAACTTATGCCAATAACATTTTTGCTTTTTTTGTCTGTTTCTTCCCTGAATTATTCAGTTGGTACTTCTCTTGATGAACATCTTGGGTAGTAGTAAAAATAAAAGCTAAGGCATACATACTTTATTGTATAGGGACAATGGATGGTATGGCTAACCATCAATTCTATCCTGGTATAGAATTGAGATAATGTGTTCTTTCTAAATGTAAGTTCTATCAAATTTCCAATTATCAAAATCCAGGAAAGTGCATATATATTTTAAATTGAAAGGAAACAGATACTGTACTACCAAGAGCTAACCAGCCTTTTGGTAAAATTGTTTTAGGACATTGTTTAGCAAAACATTTACCACTGAATAATATCATAGATTGTTGCATGTTAATTGTAGTAGTTCTCAACATTTAGTCCACATGTGCTTGAGTTCAGTGTTCATGTTTAATGTAACTATACACATATATACCATATGCTTGGATGTATTTTCAACATGTACATTTATATATTTGCATAAGGTATCTGACCATGAATATGCATGGATTTGCTAAAGTTTTCTTTTATCACCCTGGTACAGAGCAACTATGAAATAAAAGAATCCATGTTAATTATCTGTTAATAGTTTTTATGTGTTTAGTGCACTATAGTTGATATAATTTTGGAGGGAAAGCAGAGATCTGAACTCATTATTCAGAGTTTTCAGAACTTACTACATGACCTGTGATGAAACATCTCACTATTGTGTGCCTTCTTTTATGTATCTGTAAAATAAGTCTATAGTGAGTATATAGAAAGATTTTTCCCAGATTTGAAATTTTATGACTTTTTTATAGCAAAAAAATTCTGTTTTCACACTCTTTAATGTTTCCACTGTAACTGAATTTCTCACAGGTCTAGATTAGAAAATGATCCACTGTGGTTGTCAGCATAGACTAAAATTAGAAATTCCCAGGAGGAAGCATAAAGGACAGATCCCTAAAGAAACAGATTTCAGCTACCAACTTTATCATCGCTTCACTTGATCAATTTTTTTGTAGAACATTTCTACTTTGTTATACCACAGTTCTATCAGGGGGAAATTAAAATAATCAAGTGCTTGCAAGTATAATTTAAAATTATATTCTGAATTCTATTTCAGTTTATTTTTTAAGAAGCAGCAGTAATGACAGTCAGTATTTCCTGCGTGTATACTATGTGAGAGGAACTGTGCTAGGTATTTAATAAAGGGAATCTCATTTAATCCTGAGAACGACCTGATGAATTTGGTTGTATTTTATCAATCTGGAAAAAAGACTTACCTCTAAAAAAGGAATACTTTGAGAAAAAATTTGTAATTAAAAAATCTCATAGACTTATAGACCTAGAAAATGTTCATACACTTCCCTGCCTATAGTGAGGACTTAACATAAAACATCCCAGAAAAATAAAGATGTATCATTTCTTAGAAAAACCTTCAAGGAAAGCAATTGTCTCTGCTTCCTTAGAGCTTAAGGAAGTTTTGCCACCAGCAAAGTGTTTTTCTATCTAGTCGTGATCCTTCCATACAGTATTCTAAGATGATAGCATTTCTAACTTTCATGAAAATGGTACAATATTCACTGACTTTACAGATAAATTGTAATATATATTATGACTTTTTAAAATTAATGCAGAAGTGTTAATTGTGATAATTGGCAACACTGTCCTCTTTGAAGCAAATTGCAGTAGTGCTCTAATGAGAGGTCAGAGAATTACAATCCAGATAAAAAGATATAAGCACTTTAACTGGTTGTAGTAATGAAAATGGGAAAGGTAATAATAATGGCATGTGGTTCTGTAGTAAATGACCTGGGAAAGAGGAGAAGGGAGCAAGAGGAGAGCTAAAGGACAAGCTAACTAACACCCACAGGACTCCCAAGACTAGGAGTGCTAATTTCATTGTTGTGAATCTCCCACATAGCAGCTCTCTAATACCCTTCTTGTATTGCCCTTATCCTTGACTTAGGTTGTTTTGATTTTTTAAAATTTTGTTTACTCTTGTTTTTTAAAAAACATACACAATAATTATGCATATTTCTGGAGTACCACATCACATATCAATGCATGCGTTCATTGTGTAACGTTCAAATCAAGGTAAGCATCTCCATATATTTGACTGTTTTTAGGAGCAATTGCTCTGCAAGTATCTATCTATTCTTTTCCTTTCTTCCCTTATCATATCTCTCTCTTTCTTTCTTTCTTTCTTTCTTTCTTTCTTTCTTTCTTTCTTTCTTTCTTTCTTTCTCTTTCTTTCTTTCTTTCTTTCTTTCTTTCTTTCTTTCTTTCTTTCTATTTTTATTGGTTCATGTAGTTATATGTGACAATAGAATATACTATAACATAATTATAAAAGCATGGAATAAATTTGGTCTAATTCAGTCCCCAGTACTTTCCCTTTCTCTCCCCTCCTCCCTCTACCTGTTTCCTTCCTCCTACCCTACTCAACTTTCTGCTATTGTCAGTTTTTTTAATTACTGTTTTATGAATGTACATGATATATGTACCTAGAAAATTTAGGTCAGATTTATTCTACAGACTTTCCCTATTCCCTTCCTCCTTTCTTCCTTCTATTCCCCTTTGTCTACTCCTCTATTATTTTGTTTTTTAATCCTCCCCCACTTATTTTGGATAAGCTTCTGCATATCAGAGAAAAGATTCAACTTTGACTTTTTAGGGGACTGGTTTAATCCACTTAGCATTATAGTCTTCAGTTACATCCCTTTACCAACAAATGCCAGAAACTCATTCTTCTTTACAGATGAGTAATACTTATGTTGTGTATATATAACGAATTTTCTTCATCCATTCATCTGCTGAAGGACACCTAGGTTGACTCTATAAAGTAGACATTGCTATAAATATTGATGTGACTGTGTCACTGTAATATGCTGATTTTAAATCCTTTGGATATATACTGAAAAGTGGGATATCTGGGTCAGATGGTGGTTCCATTCCTAGTTTTTTAAAGAATCTCCATACTACTTTCCAAAATGGTTGTACTAATTTGCAGTCCCATCATCAATGTATGAGTGTACCCTTTTCCCCCACATCCTCACCAATATTTACTGTTACTTGTGTTCTTGATAGTTGCCATTCTAACTGGAATGATATGAAATCTCAGTGTAGTTCTAATTTACATTTCTCTAATTGCTAGGGTTGCTGAAATTTTTTCATATATTTGTTGACCATTAGTATCTCTTCTTCGAAGAAGAGTCTGTTCAGCCCATTGATTTATTGGGTTATTTGGTTTTTTGGTGCTAAGATTTTGAGTTCTTTATATATTCTGGAAATTAACCCTCTATCTGAGGTGCAGGTAGTGAAGATTTTTTCCCACTCTCTAGGTTCTCTCTTCCTGCTTTTGATAGTTTTGTTGCTGTGAAGAAGCTCTTTAATTTGATGCCATCCCATTTTTTGAATTTTTATTTTACTTCTTGCATTTTAGGAATCTTGTTGGTGAAATCAGTTCCTGAACTGACATGTTGGAGTGTTAGGCCTACGTTTTCATCTACTAGGTACGGGGTTTCTCTTCTAACTCCTAGGTCTTTGATCTACTTTTGAGTTCTGTGCAGGATAAGAGATAGGGTTTAAATTTCATTCTACTAAACATATGGATTTCCAGTTTTCCAGGCACCATTTGTTGAAGAGGCTATATTTTCTCCAATGTATGTTTCTGTTACGTTTATCGAATGTGAGATAACTGTATTTGCTTTTCTATTCTATTTTATCGGTCTTCATGCCTATTCTGGCACCAATACTATGCTGTTTTTATTACTCTAGCTCTGTACTATAATTTGAAGTCTGGTATTATGATGCCTCCTATTTGATTTCCTTGCTAATGATTGCTTTTGCTATTTTGGTTCCCTTATTTCTCCAAATGAACTTCATGACTAATTTTTTTGATTTCTGCAAAGAATGTCATTGGAATTTAGATGGGAATTGAATTAATCTTTATAGCACTTTTGACAGTATGACCATTTTGACAATATTGATTCTGCTTTTATAAGGACATTGGAGGTCTTTCCATCTTCTCAGATCTTCTTTAATTTCTTTAGTGTTCTGTGGTTTTCATTGTAGAGATCTTTCACCTCTTGTTAGATTGAGTCCCAAACTTTTTTTTTTTTTTTTTTGAGGCTATTGTGAATGGGATTGTTGTCCTAATTTCTTTTTCAGCAGATTTATTATTGGTATATAGGAATGCAATAGATTTATGAGTGTTGATTTTGTGTCCTGCTACTTTGCTGAATTCATTTATGAGCACTAGAAGTTTTCTGGTGGAGGATTTTGTTTTTTGCTTTCTTGGCGGGGGGAGGGCATCTTCTATAGGATCCTGTCCATGGCAAACTGAGATAATTGAATTCTTCTCTTCTTATTTGTATTCCTTTCATTTCTTTCTCTTGCCTAATTGTTCTGGCTAGAATTTCAAGGACTATGTTGAATAGGAGTGGTGAAAGGGGGCATCTGTGTCTTATTTCCGTTTTTTAGAGAAAATGCTTTCAGTTTTTCTCCATTCAGAATAATGTTGGCCTTGGCTTGTCATTTCTAAAAAGGTAGTAGTTTCTACAGATAAGCATAGTCAGTGGGCAAAGAATATTGTGGATCTAAGGAAAAAAAGTGTTAATTTTTAAATTTGTTTTATCCCCAAGACTATACCCACACTAGCCATTCCTTCTAATGAAAATATACTATCTTTAAAAGTTTCCCTTAGAGGTTTCAACCAAAGTAAGGAATAACTTCATAAATATCTATCTATATAGACAAAATTATATATGTTTACATGGATGTGAATGTTTATATAATTATACTGATTTGTTTTATAATAATTAATTATAACCAAACCATAATTTTCAAATAAAACTTTAAAAAATAAGCAGGAAGAAAAGTAATAAAAATAAATAAGAATAAATAAAGAAGATCTGAGAAGATGGAAAGACCTCCAATGTCCTTATATAGGCAAAATCAATATTGTCAAAATGGTCATACTGTCGAAAGTGCTATAAAGATTAATTCAATTCCCATCTGGAAAGGAAGAGAAAAATTTTAAATGACTTCCAACTTAAAGTGGGAAAAGAACTCTGAAATCTTTTAAAAGTAAAGGAACTAGTAATGAAAGAGACTATTCAATGTCAAAAATAAATGATAAAATAATAAAAGTATATTCAAGTAATATTTTACAGTTAGTTTGAATACCTGCAACACAAAGAATGAAAATAATTAAAATAAGTGTCAAAGTTTAACTTAGAAGAGGATTAATAAGTCAAAGAGAAATAGTACATATTAACTAAAGTTTAAATTAATAAAATAAAGCAAAACAATGGAATGAAAAATGTGAAATTCTACCCTAAGAAAAGAAATAGTATCAGCAAACATTTGGGAACACTGATAGCCAAAAAGGAAAAAAAAGCTTTTGAGAATAAGTAAAAATATAATCATAATCTAGAAGATATTAGAAGTAAATAACATGTAGATAACACATTTTAAAATTTAATGGGTCTTTGCATTTATAAGTTTTCAAAATTGACAAAGTAAGAGGTAGGTTTTACAAACCATAAAATTTAGTCAACACTCAAAGGTGAAAACCAAAGATACATCACCGATTTCTTAAAAGAAGTTAGGGACCAAAGGCTAAGTAGGGACGCCTTTGTGATGCTGGAGACCTGTCATTGTGGTCCTAGCCAGACACTGCTTTCCTAAGGACTCATCTCTGAAAATGTGATCGTTTCAAATGTATTTGCCATCCTGCCCCCAACAAAACTAGAATTCACTGAATAAAATTATCAACAGGATTCAGTTTCTCTATTAACATCTGAACCTTTTAAGTCCAATGTCAGGAATTCCTACAAAGAACTCAACACTTTGATCAAAATTCTGTGAGACAAATTCAGGTCAGTCAATCAATCAAGCAATAAGTTTTAATGAGCACCCACAGGGCACACTGCTTCTAACCTGTCTTTTTCTTGGTTCTACCTCTTGCACTCTCGCCAATAGATTTTTATCAACTGTTATGGAGAGATATTAAGTGCTTTCTTAATACATTTCAGATTTCTGTTGTAGAAGTAAATCTATGGTATTATTTTATTGCTATCTTTTATAATAACCATTTTAATTATAACTGTTATAGTTTTCCAATAAAACTTTAAAAATAAGCAATAAGAAAAATTTTTAAAAGTCTATTCTGTATGTTCTTTTTCATGAAGCCATAGTGGACACTACATGCAAGGGTGACCTACACAACTGTTTTGGATTGTGACCACTCCCCCAAATTAAATAAGCTGCTGTTCTTTGTATTTTAGTGCAAAATATTTATTAAGTGCCTAGTAGTTTCTAAATATTATGTTTGGTGTATGGGAATTAAAAGATGAATAAAACAATGAAATTGTTTGGTTTTGTAAAGAATTTCTTAGAGAAGTCGCACATAATTTTCTTTACAAATTTTATTTTCAAAAGAGAATAATACTCAAATTTCCAGATTTAGAAACAATATTACCCATGATTTTGTGCTTCCTCTTCTCTATCCCTCAATCATATTACTTTTTTACTACTGAAAGTTAAAAGAACTTTTGACTTTTCTCAGTGCATTTGATTATGCATGTGTTCAGTCATAAGCTGCACATAGTTTGTTTCATTATACCTGATATTGAAATTTATTAATGGCATCTTAACTGTCTGATTTTTTTTTCAAATTTACATGAGCTCACAAGATGCAGGAGGGGCAGCCCATTTGCATGTGTCCATACCAAGAACACCCTCATTTCTTGTTCATTAGCTTTTCATTGATCAAAATACATCATGGGCTGAGCTCAATATCAGTAGCTTAGGAAATGATATATCCCATTAATGGAGTGAACTAAAATGGTAAAGGGGTTGAATAGCAAGAAATATAAAATCTTGAGAATGTTAGTGCCATCTTCCACCTTGAGATTCATTAACATTATTTCATTCTAATATCTGTACAGTATTCTAATTTTGAGGCTGTACTACATTATCACTAATAATTCTATACACAATGGAGTTTTTAGAGAACTCGAAAGGGCAAATAAAACTATTTAAAATGTATTTTTGAGAAAACTTTTCATTGTCTTGTGCAATGTTTTCAACTGGCTAGTCTCTATGTAGGTTTTTAGTTTCCCAGTGTGAGGAGATGAAAGAGTTTCTGTGAGATCTCTTGAACTTTAAGTTTATACTAATAGATAAATGACACCAAAAAAAAAAAATGAAGAGGAAACCAAAATCTACCAGAGCTTTTCTAAAGGGAAGAGTCTAGACTCTGCTCTTACGAAACACCTATCATCTTTGTTGTTGTTGTTGTTCTTGAAAATTGACCATACATCTGCTATATTTAGGAAAATCATGTCATATGTTAGGATTTGACTATGAGGTATCTCCCCAAACTTCTGTGTTAATGCAGGAATATTTGGAAGTGAAATGATAAGTTAATAAAGTAATTGGTAAATTAATCCATTTGATAGATTACAATTTGAAAAGATTGCAGTTCTGAATGGTACCTGTGTGCAGGTGGGGTTTGGCTAGAGAAGGTGAGTCACTAAGGTTTGCCCTTGGGAATTATACCTTGTCCCCTAGGCTCTTTCCTTTCTCTTTCTGCTTCCTGGATGTTAAGAGCAGAAAAGCTCTCCTCCACCACACCATTTTGCCATGATATTCAGTCTCACCTTGGGCCCAGAGCAGGACTTGAACATCTGAGGCTGTGAGCCAAAATAAACTTTTCCTCCTCTAAGTTGTTTTTGTCAGATATTTTTGTCATAGTAATGAAAAGCTGACGAAAATAGCATGTAAAATTATAAATTTCAGAGGTCACCAAAAGGGGGAGATACATTTGAGTATGATATTAATTGATATCAATCTCTCTTCTTCTCCTGCATGCTAAATGGGAAGAAAAATTAAAGTTGCATCATTTGAAATAAATTTTGAAAGATTATGTGGAATTAACTGAAAAATACTGATCACATTATGAATATCTCTCAGTAATTAAAAAAATTGTACAATTTATGTTCCTCCTGTCTACCACCATGCAATCATTATCCAATTTCTGTTTCATATGGATTAGACATATTAATTTTGAAAATCCATATAAAGTACAATTTTCATTTCTAACTTTCCCACTATTATTAGCCTATAAATAGTTATATAGGACAAAGTATACATAAATCAAATGTATATGATCAATTTAAGATTGCTTATTCTTGGAGCAAGATTAATCTACTTGTGATTTCTTTTTATTTTTGCTTTTAAAAAAAGAGTTTTCATTATGAAGGGTGATGGGAATAGTTGAAATCCAAATGAAAATTTTCAGGACGTTTTGTAAAGTGCAGTATTATATTGAAGGTTGAATTCTCTTCTCGACTATGTTCTTTACTACTACATGAGCTATAAAGTTCAGAGCACATCTTTTAATGTCAAAAATCATGCTTTCAAAGGTTTTCAAACCATGTGCTCCAGTTTATGGCAGAGAACATTTGTTTATTCTGAAAAGACACTGTGAGATTTATTTATTTATATTTGTGCATGCTTCAAGAAATACAAGATTGACATAATCAAATGTAATATCGTCAATAAAGAGAAAACCCAGTACTTCTTTTCCTCATGACATCATAAAGATCATGGAAAAACTATGATCTTAAATCCTAATTAGCATATTATATCAATAAAACAGTGAAGATTAGAAAATAAATGACTCATTGTGCTTGTCAGAAAAACAAGAGGAAGGGATTTGTATCAGTTTTTTCCCTTCAGGAGCTTTTACTGATGCCTATCTAAAACCAAAATGATGAGATATTTCCTATTTTGATAAAAAATAGAGGTGATTCTATTTTATATTTTTTACTTCTTTTTTCTTATATGTTTACCTTATAAATAATGCTACAATTGCATGTTAACTAAAATAGATGAATATGCTGTAGTCATATATACTAAGCATCTAGGCATTATACTCACATACATAGAAGTCTTTAAGTCAATTGACTTGAAATGCATCTAAATTATACATATATACTTCTGTGACTGATCTATAGTAATATAGAAGTTGCCATTTAATTCTTAAATCATTTGGTAATTTCAAGAGATAGGTAGGAGACATTAAATTTTTAATTTTACTCAAATATTTCTGGGGGGAGTCAGGGATTTTACTCAAGGGCACTCGACCACTGAACCACATCCACAGCCGTATTTTATATTTTATTTCTAGACAGGGTCTCACTGAGTTGCTTGGCACCTCACTTTTGCTGAGGCTGGCTTTGAACTCTCCATCCTCCTGCCTCAGTCTTTCCAGCAGCTGGGATTACAGGCATGTGCCACTACACCTGAAAATTTTACTATTTTATGGATGAAATGTTAGTTGTATGTTGCCAAATAAAATTAACAACATTAAGACTATTTCACACTGAAGAAACAGATTTTCAGAATCACTAAAGCATAAAGAGAAAACTTAATGCTTACACTACTGAAAAACTTGGAAATTACTCTCTGGGGGAAAAAGTCAAATCAAGGAAAACACTAATGACTTCATACTTCCTTGTATCTCAAAATAATTTGTAGACACAAAAATTATGAAAATACATTAGTATATTTATAAGCTTATACCTAATTTTTATAGATCTGATTCAAAACCAAAGACTAACATTGTTGAAAGAGGATTGTTTTGCCAGTTTTTCACATTGTCTTTTACCTCCCTAGTTCAACTGAAGTCCAAAGAAGTTTTGAGATCATTTAAAATATGTATCTTATATCTTCTAAATATATAACATGAAATATATTTAATATTATGCAATAGTATTTAGTGAGTGCTCACGTTAAATACAGATTGTGATTACAGAACATTTTCAGAAAATGGTAAAACAGTAACCAAATTGTTTTACTTATAAAATCTTATTTCCACATTTTTAAGCTGAGACTTGAGAGCTTCCATACATTTTCTTTTTTTCCATGAAAATAGTTATTTGAAGTGAAGGCTACAGCTACACTGAAGTTTTAATTGCTTTAAGTCTCAACAATTCTCAATATTCTTTATATCTTAGTTTCTTAAATAAGTAATAATTCAAATAACCTCAAATACATAAAATTCTTTCATCCAAATGTTAAAGTGTTGGAATAAGGAACTCCGAATTAACTTACCCATGTCTCTCTTGAAGGAAAGAAAATTGTGATTTGTAGCAAATGAATGTACTTTTCTCAGTAATTCAGTCTCCGAAACCCTCTCAAGTTATAGACATTGCTAGAGAGTGCTGGTCAATCTTCCTGATCAATTTAGTGTTTAGAAATTTTTAGAGAGAATAAAAATAATTCTTCAAGTTCATACAATCATATTTGACCAAAATAATTCTCTGAGCCCCATATGTAATTTGATATATTCTAGAGGCATATTTGCAAAGGTAAAAAGAAGCAGGTCAAAGTAATTTTAATATTCAAAATTCTATATTAATGTTTAATGAAGATAAAAATTATTAAGTATATCACATTTTCTCAATTGTGTGGAGTTTTGAAGCCTATTGGAACTTTACAATTAATATGTATCTAAATTTCTATTGGACAAGGTAGCATTATGATGTGCAATGCAACTTTAATACCAGGAAGTTAAATAGCATGTGCATCTGAAGTTCTTTGACCAGGAAGAATGGAACCCTTTGTAATGTTGCATGATTTATAGCCTTTCATAAAACACTTTTGCATCTTGCTCTTTGTTTAAATATCTCTGATTTCAACCAAGTAATTTTTGTCCTTCGCATTCTCAGAGAGCACAGAGGATACTTCAGTATTCAAATCTAGTTTAATTATTTTATTTATCTAGATTTTATTCTGTATTTCTTCATAATCAGCATAGAACTTTCCTAAGTTGATTCTCCAAAGCCTAAATGCTCCAAATATAAGAAATAGTAAAGCAAAGTCAACAGTTTTCTGTTGTAGAAGATAACTCTTTTCATAAAGATAAAAGGGGGGGAAAGCCTCCTGTAATGAAATTTGTCGTTATTCATAAGAAACAATTCAGCTACTACGGACTACAAATGGAAGGCAGAATTTTAATACTTAAATGCATTAATATATACAGTACATGTATCACATATCCCTAGCAAGATTTTGCTTGGTCAATTTTGAATACGAGTGGCTGAAATTTCACATTTATCCTTTACATCAAAATATTGCCCTGCAATTAAAATTCTATTCTGCTAGTCCTAAGTGTTACAATGACTTCCAAATTTGTTTCTGTTCTACTGGGACATAAGATGTCATACATGTCAGTCAGACACAATCTATTGAATAAAATTTTCCATTTAAAATGTCTTATTCACTGTAGTACTTCTTCAACATTACAGATAATAAAAAGAGGTTAAAAAACATGCCCTTCCATTTGTCACTGTTTGGCTTTTGTGTTATGAAAAGTGTGTTTAACCTTTTATTTCCTAGAGCAGAAACTATATACAAGTATGCGAGCTGTGTAATAGCTCTGCTCTGAGTGAGCTCCTTCTGCCTCCAGGAAAGTACTCTGACATTCGGTATTTAAAGCTTGAAATTTGTGCTCTTGTAAAGGTCAGAGAGAAAAGAAAATCTTTAAGGCACTAAGTATAGTAATGGGAGAAAAACTTTGTGATTTGTTGAAAGGCTCTTTTAAAATAAATCTACTCTTTTCCTGAAGAATTGCACCATTAAGAATGTAGATGCTTTGGTAACATCACAATAAAAATGTCTTTCAATAAAATTTGATACATAAAGAATCGATGCCACAAATGAATCTATAATCAAAATTTTAATTACAGAGGAAGTATTAGATATCTCTTAAAAACATTTGTCACCATTTCTGGGTTTGCAATTTTATTTCCCAAATATATCTAAAGGATTTAAATATATGTCTACTATTAATCCTTTGTTTTGTCAAGTGAAGAAAAGCCAATATGCCCCAAAACTTTTATTAGTATATTCTAAAATCTTTTATCTTAGTAATCATAAACTGTTTTAAGCTTCCAAAGAATCTACAAATAAGCCACCAAGAAGAAAAATAGAAAAACCTTTTTGGATTAATTGTTTATGAACATATGGTACTATTAAGTAGCTCTCTGTTTTTCTCTTTTCTTCATGCCCCCAAATAAGCTGTTTGGTAAACTATATGCTAAAAATGCCTTAATTATAAAATAAGGAATAGTTTCAAATTTCATTTGAAATAAAAACCCATGATTTTTTGTTTAACAGTAGTGTTTCCTTAAGCAATTTAAACCATCACAAAATACGTTTTCAGAATGTATTATGGAAGTTGCAAGATTCCATGCTTGCCATGAAAGAATCTAGCTCTCCAGGTTTACTTCAGACATCAATCTTTCTATCTATCCCAGGGTACCCAATGCATGGAAAAATATAATTTACAAAAAAATGTAGAATGAAATTCTTTTAAAACAGCAGCAGGTTTGAGTAGTATCATTACTCTCCAGTATCACTGAGATGAAACTATAAAGCAATTTTTAAATATTCTATCTAAATTTTACCACTTATTCTGACTTTCATCAAGGGTAACCAGTTTTTAGCCAGGTGCAAAGATCACAAGGATCACAAGGCCAATCTCAGCAAGTTAGCAAAGCCCAAAGATGGAGGGGAGGTAACTTTTTTCTACCATAAATTTTCTAACATTTAGGGGTTTTCCTTTATCTTTTCATTGACATATTGCTAACCAATTTTAAAAATTAAACTAAATTGGTGTATATATATGCATGTGCATATATATATATAAAGAGAGAGAAAGCACTAGATTATATTACATAATATATATGTGTATCACTAAACACATACATACATACATACATACATACACACAGTGGTGATAAAACATGAACAAAGCACAGAAGTAATAATCAGGAAAGTAAAGAGTATTAGTTACAATTCTAGGGGGAGCAGAGAGAAAAGATGTTGAAAAGCTTGTTGAAGGGCAGGCTGTGATTCTGCAAGTGTTCTGTTTTTCTGTCTGGAAGCTGGCCTTGTAATTATTCATTATGTCATTATGTTTTTCATACTTATCTATATGTGTATAATACTTCCCAATTAAAAGAAATTAAACATTCATGTTTTTTCCAATAGAAAAGCATGTCAGAGTTAAGGGTGAAAATATCAGACTTTTTTCAAACTTCTCTAAAACAAAATTCAATGAAAAAAAGGAGAGTGGAGATATGACCACAAGATAATGAACCATATTGTCGTATTTTACACATTTACAAAGCAAATAGAACTGCCTAAGAAAGAAATAACACAACAGGGAATACTACATTTTCAAGAAAATTATTCAATAATGAATTACATCGTACAAGGTGAAAGTAAAGTGATGCTGAAAAAAAAAAATAGTCTTGCAATTGCAGGACTAAAACTTGGGGAAACTACCTATAAAGATCAAATTGTAGAGTTTAGTGCCTGTATCCAGATGAGCTCACTTACACTATAGGAATGTGTACCACAATATCTCAGTGACCTAGCACAGCAAACCTTACTTATTCCTTTGCTTCTTGTTCAGCATGGGTTCTGCGTATAGTAGACTCTTAGATCACCAGATTGTGGAAAGGCCTGGTCTCCACAGAACTGCCACTCCCATTGCAGCAATGGAAATTGAACCTGGCAAATCAGACTAAGGAGTTTAAAATGGTCTCTCTCTCTTTTGTTTTGCCAAGGATTTCATGAAACTACACTGAATTTTAACAGGGATTGTCTCTGCAAATTCATATTTTGAAGTCCTGTACATCAAAGTAACTGTATCTGCATTAGAAGAACAGGGGATTTAGGAAGTAATTACGATTCTGATAGTATCATTAACTTTATATAAGAAAATGACTCTCTTGCTCACTGTCTTTTTCTTTTTTCTTCACCTACCCTCACTTTTGCTCCTATGCAAAAGCACCAAAGAAAGCCCAGGTGAGGACCCAGCAAGAAGTTGGCTGTCTGGAAGCCAGGAAGAGAGCCCTCATAATGCTGTTAATGATTTTGAGCTTCTAGCCTCCAGAACTGTAAAAATTAGGTTTTGGCTATTTAAGCCACCCAGTTTGTGATATTTTATCATGGTAACCTGAAAAGGTTTGAGCATAGGATATAAAGTAAAATTCTACCATATGTTTAAAAAGCAGAGCATGAGAAATATTTATGAACAGCACTGAGGTATGCCATAATTATAAATACATAAAATGTAAAATTAAAACTATGAGTTAAAAATTTGGCAGAATAAGAGAGAGATGGAAATAGAGCAAAAGTATGTTAATTTACTCATCTTTTATAGCAGAAAATCAGGAGATAGCACAAAATTGGAAAAAAATTAAAAATAAAATCTTAACTAAAAATACTTTTTTTCATAATCTTTTAAGTTCAGAAGGATTTCATTAGAATCTAATGTTTCTTGTTGGCAGTACAATTTTAATTTCAATAGTTTCTTTATTTCCACTTTTTTCTAATAAAAATACACAATTATAAATTTAGACTACAAATAACATACAAATGAGTTTTGTGTAATCTCATTTTAATGTGTTATTTTGATTTTTTTCACTCTTTTTTATTTTTGTTTTATTTTTGTTGTTCTAATTAGTTATACATGACAGCAGAATGCATTTTGATTCATTGTCATGAATGCAGCGTAGCTATTCGTTTCTCTGGTTGTACATAATGTATAGTTCATATCATTCATTTGATCACACAAGTACCCTAGGTAATGATGTCAATCTCATTTCATTATCTTTCCCTCTCCCCTACCCCTTCTCTTCTCCCACTCCCCTCTACCTAATCCAAAGTTCCTTCCCTGCCCCTCCCACTGTGGATCAGTATCCAGTATCAGAGAAAACATTTGGCCTTTGGTTTTGGGGCACTGACTTTTTTCACTTAGTATGACATTCTCCATCTCCATCCATTTACCTGCAAATACCATAATTTTATTCTCCTCTAAGGCTGAGTAACATTCCATTGTGTATATATATACCACAGTTTCTTGATCCATTCATCTATTGAAGGGATTGGTTCCATAGCTTAGCTACTGTGAATTGAGCTGCTTTGGTTCCATAGCTTAGCTATTGGTTCCATAGCTTAGCTACTGTGACTTGAGCTGCTTTAAACATTGATGTGGCTGTATCATTGTCATATGCAGATTTTAAGTCTTTTGGGTATAGACCAAGAAGTAGGATAGTGTTATTTTAATTTTTATCTATTTTCCATTCATACTCTTAAGCATATATTGCATTTAATGTTTCAAGAAGTTTTTAAAACTTACCACAAAAACAAATAAATCAAGGGTAGATTATAAGACACTAATTAGTTATAAAAATGATATCACCAAAGCAGTCATACAGAATTTTTGTCATTTTGATGACTTTAAAATTATATATTCTATGATACGTTTTAAGGAAGTTCACCTAACCTATGCCTGTGTTGTGAATACCAACTCATTAATGTCATAACTTCTTCAAACTGATCTTTTATTGCCTCTTTTCCTGTCACAGTATTCCCAAGCTTCCTCTAAATTATAAGACAATTAAAAAGATGTAGGGTTAAAACTGATTTTGCAGTGCAGCACCGTGTCTCTAAATTTTTGTTAAAAATCATGCAATGCTATAAATGAGTGTATTTTGTATTTCAACTCTTATCTGCTGAATGACTTTCATATTGTTAAATCGAGTGCACAGAATAAAAATGAAGGCCTAAACTCACAAACAAATGTCTATGCTTTAATCACTTTTTTACTTTTTATAATTTTGATTACCAAATCAGTTTCCCAGTATTTATCTTCATTACCAGAAGTACCAGAGATACTTTTTATAATTTTATGATTAGTTTTCATAGTGTTTGAACAAATATTTTATTAGATATGAAAAACTTTTACTAATGTTTAGAAATGTTATGATAAAATAAATAAGAAAGGATTCAAGGGAGACCCCTAAGCAATAGTGATATAATTAAGATTTTCAAGAAAATAGCATTCAAGGCCAACATGCAGAAATTCATTATAAAGTTGTGGAACCTCAATAGCATTTCAAATAGCAAGCTCAAAATTCTCTCTTATATTTGCTGCAATTTTAGCAATCAATAAAGACTATAATATCCTTAGTATACTTTTCCCCCAAAAGAGTTTTAGAATATCAAGACACAGAACAGGAAAATTAGAATCAAATGTGTATTTGAGAAGATCAATGAAAGGACATGATTTTAAATTATCTTCCCTTTATGGGAGATGCACAATTTTTTCTGTTTAGATTTTGTTATGTTTGTTAATAGAATATCTAAATTTATGTAGCATATAGCTTGGATTATGTGAATTGTATGATGTACCTATGTCTTGACAACTATAATATATTTTGATGCCAATTTGAAATTTGACGTTTTGTTTCAAAAGGAGATATATTTCTCACGGAAAAAATAAGCATTAAGTAGTCAATTTGAAGAATTTGATTAAATAGCATGAAATTTTCTTTAATAACTTTCTGTTGGTCCTTTAATATTGCCATTTATATCAGAAACGTATCTTCTTTGAATTTTTTATAAGTGTGATCATAGCTTTTTATTATTGCCATAAAATGATGGACATTTTTCTACTACATAGAAGCAATTAAGATATCTTTATTATATTTTTAATATAGTTATATCACTGAAACTACTTAATTTACATATTAATTAAAAATGAAAAGACGTCAAGATAGTTATTTTCAGGTTAAGGGGCACTTTAGGCTTGAAAAGCATTTTCTGAAAAATCCTAATTGTCAGTGGTAATACTTCTCTATAAATCATCAATATTAATTACAAACAAAAAATTGATTTGGCAAACAAAATTAATTTAAGAAAAAACATGAATTTGGAATTCCAAAATTTCAGAATTTGTTCTACTTTTATGTTTATCTCATGCTGTATCACAAAGTATGGGATTTTTTTAGAACTTTAGCTCTGTCCTAACTATTAATCATTCTGAACAGAATTGTTTACAAATTATACATATATGTAATCACTGTCATGTCTACGTATATATATTGTCTCCCCAATTTTTATAAAGTCATTACAAGGAAAGACATAATGATAAGAGCTATAGTCTTTTTGTCATTGCCCATATGCCTACTTAAATATACTTTATGAGTGCTTAGTAAATAATTACAAATAAATGTTTTCTATATTCTCATTATAAAATGATAAACTGAAACTTCATGAGGTCTGTGTTCAATCAGAACAATTTACTATTTTCTTCAGATTTTTTTTTTTTTTTTTTTGGAACCAGGCATTGAACTCAGGGACACTCGGCCACTGAACCACATCCCCAGCCCTATTTTGTATTTTATTTAGAGACAGGGTCTCACTGAGTTGCTTAGGGCCTCACTAAGTTGCTGAGGCTGGCTTTGAACTCGTGATCCTCCTGACTCAGCCTCCCAAGTCGCTTGGATTACAGGCATGCGCCACCACACCCGACCTTCCTCAGATTTTCATACTCTCCACATGCAAAAAAGAATACAATAAAGAAAACAAGTCTTGTTGAGAAAGACATGTAAGATGCATGATTTACTGACATGTTAAGAGACTTTTGACTCAAAAAAAATATTAAGAGGAAAATCCCTTGGTACCATACATAAACTTGGAGTATAAAATATCCTGAAATGGGTTAAAAAATTTGTTTCTTAATTTGAAACATATAGACTATGGTAGGTAGTAATGGTCAAAGAACATCGACTTAGGAAGAAAGTGAGAGCTTTGATAGTAAAGGATATCGCACCTGAACTTTACCTATACAAAGGCTTATCAACCTTAATAGCAAATTAAGTAGAACCTAAATTTAGTGAACACATGAGTTTCACAGAGAAAACACTCTCCATGTGATTGCAAATTTCTCACTGCTTCTTCAGATTGGTGAGAAATCTTTAGCCCTGCTAACACATGGTTTCACTGCTCCCCATACTCACTTCCCAACCTGGTCAGCTTAGACAATAGAAAAGCCTATACAGCTTCAAGACTTAGAGTAAAATCCCTCAGTACAGCTGTGACCTCTTGTCCTCCAGTGTTCACCACCCAGTCATACAGGATCCATGGCCCTACCCTGGAACCTAACCAGTGTCTGCACACCTGCCATCTAGCTTCTTAGCACTCATCCTGTAACGTTTATGCTCTTAGGTGGTAACAGATTTGTTTGATATTATTTGTTCTATCCATGGCCATCTATTAGTTGGATCACATATTAACTTCTATTCTTTTTAGCCTAAGGATAGTCCACAAAAAGTAGTGGTAGTTTAGAAAAGCTTTGAAAAACTTGTACCTTCCAAGGAACTGGAAACACAGAAAGAATTTCCCAGATACAACTTCAAAATTGCAACTAAAATCTGGAACTAAAAGACAAAAAGTTCTTAGGCAACCTAACATGATAGGAAATAGCATGTTTTGATCTCTTATATTGTTGTAAAGTAATATTGTTTTGGAAGATCAGACTATGAAATGTCCTTAGCAGGGAGACAGTCTTAAAATTAATTTAAGCGCACCGGTAAACCTGTTCCCAGCTGCTCCAATGAAGATAGTGTTACGGGCTCACCAAATACTACCTGGTTATCCCACTTAGCTGTGTGTGGCTCTTCAATAGCTTCCTGGTCTTTTGAAAACAAACTCTCAGTTTTGCTTTTCAGTTTTATAAGATCACTGACACTATATAAATTCTCCCCTCTCTTTATACTGATGTGCGATGAGTTCTCATGGTCTTCTGTGCAATAGTGATTCCAATGGTGCTAAATGTGAAATTTTATTTTAAAGGAATCTAAGATAACCATATGTCATAGAAAGATAGAGAACAGATTTTCAGTAAAGGCCCATTGTAATTTAAGAAACTGCTTCAGATTACTAGGTAAAGTTTATCCAATGGTCAAAATTTTTGTCTCCTTGTAATAAATGCTTAATAAACTAAAAGATAAATTATAAAATATATAATGGAA
This sequence comes from Glaucomys volans, assembly GCA_020662805.1. NCBI lineage: Eukaryota > Metazoa > Chordata > Mammalia > Rodentia > Sciuridae > Glaucomys > Glaucomys volans. The sequence goes on from JAJEJO010000816.1 coordinate 345,943, forward strand.
GTATAATTAGTTTAGCCTACAGGATAGCTAGAATTGAAATTGAATATTTCTTTTCCATTGTCTTCTACACATAAACAATGCTCTTTTTAACACACTTTTACATATTGGTTGAAAAGGAATGAAGAATGATCCATGAGGTCAGTTAATCTATTCCTCCTACACTTTGTTGCTGCTTTCAGCAAATAGCTATTTGAAACTATATGACCTCAATCTCCATTATCCCTCAGATACATCATAGAGGCCCTTTTTTTGGAAATGTAAAGCTAAGTGATGGTGCAATCACAAAGTGTTAAATATTTATGAGGGAAGAAAAGGAAATGAGGAATTCAATCAGGAGTCTAGACTTTCTCACTAAAATTGCTTGAAATTAATTCTAATTAATATAAAATGATATTCTATAAAATCAACTCTGCTACTCCCTCATCATTATACTGACCCAAATTTTTAATTAAAGCATTTATAAATAAATGTGTGTTGGAATTATTTATACCAATTATCACCATTAATAAATGACATCAAGCCATCTTTAAACTATTTAAAAAGAACTAATGACATTTAACATGAATGTTCAGTTGGTGAAGTCTTGTTATATAAGTAAAAATTGCATTTTTGCTGAACAAAACAATTGTCTAAACTTTACCATGACATTTCCTGCACAGCTTTTAAATAAATTGCACAAAGTACCTTTTTGTTCCTTTCATAAACTGTTGACCTATTAGACTCAAAAAATATTTCTTAAAATTCTCTCAGAGACTGAAAATGGGCATAGCTTAAAGTGAAAATGTCACTAAATAAGTGGTTGAATTTTGACAACACGTATAATATTTGTCAATGCTACAAATTCAGGGAAGAAAAGAACTTAAGCAAAATTCCTTCACTAAATGAAAGGAAAAAATCATTTTATTAAACATACAAAAATTGTTGGAGGGCTGGGGATATAGCTCAGTTGGCAGAGTGCTTGCCTCACATGCACAGGGCCCTGGGTTCAATCCCCAGCACCACAAAAAAAAAAAAAAAAAAAAAAAAAATTGTTGGACATAATGAATAAAGTTTTATCTCTTAAAAAAATTGAACATTAGTATTGAAGACAGGCAACTGGTACATATTACCACATAATCACATAATTTTCACTTTATGGCTAGATTAGTGGAGCCTCACAATCTGAACTCAAACTTGAATTCAAACACAAGTTCAAATGCAGTCTTTACAAGTGAGTTTTCCTGCTAAACAACTATGGGTGAAGGTAGACAAAAGAATTTCACCTCTACATTAAAGAAAACCAATGCCAAAGTTAATGCATCAAAGATATTTCAGTCATTACTAATGAGTCATCAAACACCTTTCTGAAGAGGTTACGTTTTAAGTCAATGAAACCATGGCATGGCTGGCTAACAAAAAACGTAGAATCAACTAAATACAAAAAATTATCATTAAAAGCCAAGTCATTATTATTATTAAAAACTTTTTCAAAAAATCAATAAACAAAAAGCATTTTCAGTATATAAAAACATTTGAGGGAAACCATATCTCCTAATTTGAAAGAACATACACTTAGATCAGTTAGACCTACATTTGAAACACAACTGTAAGGGATAACTCACGACAGCACCTTAATCAAATTATGCAACTTCCCTGAGCTTTGCTTTCTTGCAGGTAGATATAATAATTATTGCAAAGAGCTTAGAATAGGTTTTCATATTTAAGAAGCAATCAGTAGATGTGGATGATATTATTTTTATTATCAAGGCAGTAAAATGATTTTATTCTTATGTTTGAAATAGTTTTAAACTTAATGTAGGCAGTCATAAATAAATTATATAAAACAGTATTATATCTGAATATTATGCTTAGTTTTACATTTTATAATTTGAGTTTTCAAATGTAATAAAAACACTGTTTGGGCTAATGGGGAATGTTAAAACCTTTGCATAATAATAATTCCAGGTTAAATAGTGTAGGAGGAGACCTAAATTCAGTTGATCCAATCACACTATTTCTTATTCATTCTGCTTCAACCCAGTATCTGTTCTGTACATCCACTGATGTAAGGTTTCCTTATTTCTTTTCTGGATTCCACAATTATCTCCTAATTGCCCTCCAATAGCCCTCTCCCTTCCTCTTTAAACCATCTTATAGATAGCTACTAGAATTTTGCTGCCAAAACAATTACAATTGTCTAAGTCCCCTGTTCTGCGGCATCTATGAATCTTGTACTTCGATAAATTAAACTGAGTTCCTCAAAGTCTAATTCCAATCTGGGCCACAACTCTAAGTTCACCTCTCTTTGCTGTACTCATTCATACCAATAAATATTCATCATTCCTCCAGTGGTCACGCTGAAGTGCTTTGAATATGCTTACTATCCTCTCCTTGGAGCACATGCTCCCCTGGGACTGCTTTACCTTCTCCCAAAACCTCAGCTCAAAACTCACCTTCTCTCTAGTCTTCTCCTGTCCCCCCTCAGGAAAGCATATCCCTTTCCTGGGTACTATTACAAAGCTCTGCTCAGAAGGTCTCAACATTTTTTAAACACATAAAATGTAACTTCTGCCTCTTTCTATTATTTTTTTACTAGGCAAACTTCAAGACTAGTAACTTTCCTATTCATCTTTGTATTGTTATGTTTCATAGTATCTAGAATATAGTCAGACATATTCAATAAACATTCATGGAAGGAATGAAGGAGAAAAAATAGAGGCATGTTTTGATCCATTATACCTACTCCATGTTTAAAAGACTATTTACAACCTTACAACCTTTATCAATGTTGGATATTTTAGACACTTCAACATAGGTTAAATATAAGCAGAAATCTGATTAATAAACATTTTGACTCTTTATGCAGTTATTTTGATATTTTATAGATGCCATACATATTAAATTGGACAAATCAAAATGCTAATGTTATGTAGCTATTATATAATTCAGAAAATGATCCAACAGAAATATGGAAGGTTCATATAAATATATAGGTGTATGTGCATAACAATTAGAAGAGATATTGAGATAGAAATTTAATATGGCTATTTGGAATAGAGAAATGTAGATTATACATCATGTAATTTTCTTTTTTACTTGCTTACTCTGAAAAATTTGAGTTTAATTTTTTTCACAAATAACTTTTATTTCACTCCCTTTTATTCTTTGCAAATTTAACTCAAATAGTGCCAAAAAGTACTTTTACCAGAGTTTGTCAAAATATTTATAATGTTTAATCAATAAAAAACAATAGGCCAATGAGGTAAATAAAATACCTTAAAACAATTTTCATTGCATCATGCATATGTATGTATATATGTATAACACATATACATATATACATATATATACATATATGTTATACATATATACATATACATATATTACATGTATACATATTATGTAATATTATATGTAATATATACATATATGTATATGTAACACATATATACATATATATGGTGTGTTTTTATATATGTATATATTACATATAATATATACATATTACATATGTATATATTATATATATGTAACACATATATACATATATATGTATATATATGTATATATGTAACACATATATACATATATATGGTGTGTTTTTATATATGTGTACATATATAGTATGTGTGTTTATATATGCATATATATGTACACAATTTTAAAAACTGATTTCAAATCTATACTTAAAAAGGCTGGTAACAATCCATTACAACTGTGTTTTTAAAAAGTTTTCAAAATAGTTATAAAATTGTTTAATTTTTCTGAAGTAACTATTGAAGTTTTGTAACTGTGGTCAATTTTGAGCTCAACATTAAAGTGTTACTGATATTTTATAAAAACATAACATTTGTCCTGTATTTTAAATAACAATTAATCCAAATATAGGGATTAATATGATACTTAAAATCATAAAATATTTTTTAATACTGATAAAGAAGACATTAATTTTTAATACATTGATAAATGTAATAAAATTCATCAAAGGTCACTATTAATGATTTGAAACATTGATTAAGTGATACATTGAATTTGGAGGCATTAAATATTTCTCATTATTTTAAACATCAAAATAAACAAAGCATGGATTCTTTTTTTTTTAATTGTACACAAATGGATTACAACTTTCATTTCTCTGGTTGTACATGAAGTAGAGTCACGTTGTTTGTGTAATCATGCATGTATATGGATTTTACAGAAATAACTTCAGACATTATACATTTATGATTGAAAACAGATATTTTATAGGGATTATATTTACTTTGAGAAACAAAATTACTTTTGATGTTTGAAAATCAATCATAATGAAATCATTTCAATTTTAAAATTATATTTTAGGGCTGGGAATATAGCTCAGTTGGTAGAGTGCCTGCCTCACAAGCACAAGGCCCTGGGTTTAATCCCCAGCACCGCAAAAATAAATAAATAAATAAATAAATAAATAAATAAATAAAATTTTATTTTAAGTTGACAGTGAAATTTCTCAAAAAAAATGTGTTACTCTAAAGAATTTTAAAAATTCATTGACAGTCCAGATATTATACTGTTTGGTATTTACTCAAATGAGCTGAAAACTAATGTCCACACAAAAATTAACACATGATTGTTTATAACAGCTTGATTCATAATTGTCAAACCTGTCATAATTGTCAACCAATCTTTCCTTCAATTTTTCCTTGGATAAGAAAACTGTAGTACATCTACATATAGGAGAATAAAATTTAGACATAAATATAAATGAGGCATCCAAGCACAAAAAGATATAAAAGAACCTTAAATATGTGTTAAGTGAAAGAATCCAGCCTACTGTATGATTTCAATTACATGACATTCTGGAAAAAGCAAGCCAATGGAGGTAGTGTAAAGATCAGACGGTTCCAGGGGTTGCAAGCAGTGTTAGAAATGGCTGAATAGGTGGTACACATGGAATTTGTATAACAGAGCAACTATTTTGTGTGATCTTGCCATGGAAGATGCATGATATTATGCACTTTGTAAAACCTTGGAAATTATACAATTCAAAGTGTAAACATTAAACTATAGATTTTAGTTAATACTAATGTATTATTTGCTCATCAATTATGACGAATGGACCACTAAAGCAAGGTATTAATGGGGAAAACTGGATGAGAGAAGGAAATAACACTTCCTGTTATTTTTTTAACCTAAAACTACCAAAATAAATAAAATACATTAATCAAAATAGAAAAGCAATATGTGAGATTATGCTCAAAAGAACTTGACTTTTTAAGAGATGGGAAAGATGGTTTGTCTCTCTGAAATAAATCTACATTGTCCTCAAGTGTAAAAAAAAGTAATTCAGTTTACTGAAAGATATTTTAAAGAACCAATGTAATTTAGTATTTACGAAACTATTTTCACTCTCATACAGATTAATAAACATGTAGGCAAGCATGAAGATTACTAAAATATTTTCATATTTATACAGATATATAAACATGTACATGAAACTCAAGTGTGAATCTTAGCTAACTTTACACAATTTAAAAATAGGAAGGCTAAGAACAGTGACCTATGCCAGAAATCCCAGCAACTCCAAAGGCTGAGACAGGTTTGCAAGTTTGAGGACAGCTTGGACAACTTAGCAACACCTGGTCTCAAAATATAAAATAAAAAGGGCTGGGGATGTAGCTTGTTGTAGACCTCCCCTGGGTTCAATCCCCTGTCACCCAAAATACATACATACATACATGAATGCATAAATACTTTCATAAATAAATAAAGCAGAAAAATAAGTTTCATACAACTTTTTAATTGCTGCCACTTGAATGTTGAGCCACTTGCTTATTACATAAAAGTATTATTAGAAAAATGCCCATCTACAATTTTATTATTTATCCACAAAAAGAAAAGATTTTCATTGGCTACAAATGCTCATTATTTCATTTACCTGAAAAATAAGACGTTGCTTTTATAATATGCACAAACTTGTGCAGACTTATTATCATTCCTCTTGTATTATATCCCATATCTTACATAGCATTCCACTTGAACTTGTACACTATAAGAGGCTATCAAAAGAATCCCTTCCATAGCCTTTCTCATTTGGTCTTTCTTTCTTGCTTTTTTAAGAGCACCGTGCACACCTGATGAGATAGCTTTTATAAACCGCAAAAGAAAGCTTACAATGTGATTCATATTTTAAAAACATTTCATCATTGAGTGATATTTTTTTCCTCCCTTGAAAGAATGTCAGCACCTTTACAAGTATATTATCTTTCGATTTTCTAATCAAAACAATCCAAGCTGGGAGACAGTGGGAGCTACTTAAAACAATGAATGCCACTGTAATGCATTTTAGTTGAATCATTTGCTAGATACAGAAAACAAAAAAGGTCATTTCAGTGAAATCTGAACTCATGTAATAGGCATGCATCTTTATATTCCACACACTTAGTTGATCATTGGCTGAACAGCATCGTGCCTGGAACCAACTGACAGGAATTTTAACCTGATTAAATGTCCCAGCATGCCTTAATACCTTTAAATGGAATTTTTATGGCCTGTTCCGCACGCGTATTATTAATACAGTGCCATCAAGGAAACCACAGACACGCATAATAGCTCATCAATTTGTAACTAAGCACTTCTGACCTTGAAAAATCAGCTGTCTTTCAGATTAATGTAGTTACATTTTAGGCAGAAAAAGGGGCCATAAAATTATCATGCTTATTTTTGTAACATGTCAGGATGAGAATTAGGAGTAAGGGCCCTGCTGATGGCTTCTTATTGATATTGCTGCCAACCTCTGACATCTGAATTAGAAACTCTGAGACCTCATCCTAATAAAAAACCCACTTAAACATTAAAATTTCAGCAAAAGGGATGCATATAATATACTGCTGACAAGATGAAGGGGGAGAGTATAAGTTACCATCCTCACAGATGTTCATATTTCTTAGAAAATTAAATGAAAGGAAAAGGTCCCAGACTTTTCCCTCTTGCACATATGCATGCACACACATCTGCACAATAATAGTGCCAATGATTAAAAGAAAAAAACAGCATTAGCACAGTAAGATTCTACTGTGCTAAAAAATGAACAAGAAATGAAAAAACACACCAAATGCTCATAGAAGCAAATAGAAAAATGGTTGAAGATTATCTTTGATTCAAAAAAAGACATGAGAACATGCCATATGAAGTAGACGTGGTGATTTTTTTTTTTTTCCGAGAGTAGTTCTTACAGCTAATGCCAATTTAATCATTTCAGAGGCTAAAAAAATAAAATTAGGTGACTCATCAACTAAAAGATAGCACCTAAAAATAAATTTGTACTATCTGACTGTAAAGGTATCATTTTCATTAAACTCATTAGTTAATATAAAAAATAGGCTTTGGAAGAAGTTACTGAGAATGGAGAGAGTTTTCCTGGAACACAACAATGCCAGAGCTGGAGTCATCACCATCACAGCCCCACAGTGCTTCCTTTTAGAAGAAAGGACTCTAGACAAAATTCAGAGCTGTTAAAGTTAGTTTCTTTGATCTGTCTGGTATTCTTATCAGAGTTTTATTCCTTATAATATTTTGAAACTTATAAGCTAGTTCACATGTATTTGTTTATTTTGAAAGTAGTTCATCATTGATTTCCTTTTCCTCCAAGAAATAACAGACATAGCATGGTATGATTAGGAGAAATTTTATGAAGCTGGGTTTTGATTTTTATTTAAAATAGCATATTTAAAGACTACTAAAGAATAAAGACAATCCTCAAAGTAAGATTTGGACAGGTCCTCTCTCAGTATCTTCCTAAGATAAATCAATGATTATACTAGTTGAAATTCTCACTCTTACCGGACACGAGAGAGGCCTCATATCTTTGCTGAAAATGAATCATCTTCCTGAGGAATTGCTGCAAATGAGAACCATGTGAGAACTAAAAGGAAATCAGACTAATGGTAAATAAAAGAGTCTCTCTTTCCATCCCTGAAACATCTCCTCGAGTGCACAAGGACTGAGTGAAGACTTCTGAAAGGGAAGACTAAAGTGAAGTAGGATCTGGTGGGGACACTGCTGATCTCAACCCTCAAGGTCAGGACTGCATTAAAGACAGTTACCTGGTAAGGTTTAGATGATGAATATTGACTCAAGAAGACATATATGAAACAGTTTGTAATCAAGTAAGAAATTGTAAAAGATTCAAAGAACTGTCTGATCCTCCCCACTTAAGATGGGTTGAACACAAATGGCTTAATGGAGAAGTTCTACCAAATTAATTTTTAAAAAGTCATTGTTTTGGTTTGGATCTGGAATATCACCCAAAGGCTCCTGTGTTGAAAGTATGATCACCAAGCAGTGAGGTTCAGAGAAGCGGTTTTTAGGCAATGATTAGATCATGAGGGCTCTAACTTATCAGGGAATCAATCCATTGAAGGCTAAATGCTCTAGTGGGAGGTGGAACCTACTAGAAGGAAGTAGCTCACCAGGGACTTGCCCTGGAAAGGTGAGTCTTTTCCCTAACTTCCCCCACTCTCTCTCTCTGTTGCTCTGCTACAATGAGCTGAGCATCTTTCCTCTGCCACTCCCTTCTGCCATGATGTTTCTCCTTTGGAGCCAGCCAATCGCAGACTGAATTATGTGAAATCATGAGGCAAAATAAATATTTTCTCATTTATGTTGTTTTTCTCAGGTATTTTGGTCACAGAAACAAAAAAATTAACACATCTATATTACATCTAGCAAATAAAAAAGGAAAAAAAAACAAAAGATAGGAAAAACCTCAATCTTTATTTTTTGATCTACAATAAATCTTTTTTTCAAACCTGTCAACTCTGAAAATCCTTAAATTTATAGTGACATATGGGATCCAGCAATATAGTAAAAACAAATGTATTACATTTTGTATGCTTTAACTTGGGAAATGTAAACATCAATCCCAGATGACTATTAATATAACATATTTGTTAAACCATAGGTTGAAGAAAATGATTATAATCAGTAATAATAAAAAATTATCATTTTATAGAAGTCTATATTTTGTTCTAGTTTGCTTATGTTGTAAGCAAGGTTTACAAAGATAGTTTTTAAATATAACAAGATGTACCCATATGAACTTAAGATCAAATATTATCTTTAGCAATGAAACACTAAGGCAGTCTTTTTAATATTGATTTAATGGAGACCATGACCTCTGACATTCATGTGTATATTATAAGGAAAAAGTCTGTACTTATTGTCATAATTTAGTTCACTGAACCAAAGAACCTTTGTACTTTATAGGAATGACACTGAGCAAGGACACTAATTATAAATTTTGACAAGCACAGGAGAAGCATATTGAAAGAACTGGTTATTAGCACATTATAGTGATACCTGCATTACAATATTTATAGCAGTGCAGTTCATACTTGCCAAATTGTAGGACCAATCTAAGTGCCTGTCAACGGATGACTTGATAAAGAACATATAGCCTATATACACAGTGTAGTCTTAGTTATTAAAAAGAAAGAAATTATGTCATTTACTGGCAAATGAATGGGACTGTGGAACATGTGCTAAGTGAAATAAGCAAGACTAGAAAGTCAAGGATCAAATGTATTTTTCTTACATGTGGAAGGTAAAGAGAAATAACAAATTTTTTAAAGAGCATTTCATAAAAGTAGGAAAGAGAACTGTAGAGTGGAGTAAGGGCTTTGACAGGGAGGGAGGAAGAATGGGAAGGGAATGGGGAGAAATCACAAAATGAAACCAAGAAAATTATGTTATATGCTTGTGTGAATATTATCACAATGAATTCTACTTATATTTATAATTATAATGTACCAATTAAAATAACAAGTACATTGAAAAATAGAAGGAAGATCAGTAAAATAGAGGAAGAGGTCAGAGGAGAAAGAAGGGAAGGGCAAGGGGAAGTACTGGGAATTGAAATGGAGCAAATTTTTATGTGCACTTATAAATATAAAAACATTAAAAACATTAATAAGATATTGATGTAAAAAAGAGGAAAAGATTACATTATAGACACTTGTAGATAATATGATAAAATCTATAATGCCTCCAAAAGAAGACAAAGAAACTCTTCAATGTGATGTTTTTATTAATCATCATTGTTCCTAAAATGTGCATGTCTAGACATATCAGTCTTTGGATGTATTGGGAAAATATGCTGTGTAAAAGAGCAAAAATAAATAACTAATAGCAATAACCCTAAAATAAAGCTATTATATACATGAGGAACCAAAAGAAAAAAACAAAAAACCACTTTACTGAAGGCATTGAATATTTGACAAAGAGAAATCATATTGCTGATTTAGAATATTGTGATAGCTTTTCATTCCTGACATAAATCAAGTTAAAAGGAGGAAAGGGTGGGACACAGAGGCGCAGGCCTATAAACCCAGTGACTTGTTAGGCTGAGACAGGAGGGTCACAAGTTCAAGGTCAGCCTCAGCAACTTAGGGAGGCCTTATGCAACTTAGTAAGACCCTGTCTCAAAAAATAAAAAAGGCTGGGTGGAGAGGTCGCTCATCCCTGGGTTCAATCCCCAGGCCAAAAAAAAAAAAAAAAAAAAAGTGGCTATTTTGGCTGAAAATTTGGAGATTTTAATCCAAAAATGATTGATCCCATTGCTTTGGGCCTGTGGTGGCACAATTTATCATTGTGGAAATTCCTGGAGAAGGAACCCCATTCACCTCATGGCTGACTGTGAGAAAGAACAAGAGATTAGTGTCCTTCAGTGTCACTGTCCATTAGAGACATTAGGGTCACTGTCAAGGGCATGCCTCTAATGACCTGACTTTATCCCACTAGGTTTCATCTCTTTTAAAGGTTCTATCACATCCAATAGCATTACAGGCTGAAATCAGGTCTTTAATGCATGGGCCTTTGGGGGACATTTAAGACCCAAATTACAGGAAACATCAAATATTAAAAGTCTGCTCAGTTGATACTCATCAAAAATTCATCAGAACTGAATCAAATCTGTAAAAAGTACATTTAATTTTTTTTGCTAGAGATCCAAAAAATGATAAAGTAGTAACACATAAAATTCAATTACTATAAGAATTATAAAAATAATGATAAAGCATTTCTGGTAGCAAAGAGTAAAACTTATAATAAGGGACAATAATTAAAACGCTGTGGTACTAATAAAAAATTCGTAAAACAAATGGAACAGATGCATGTAACATTGTACAGGCCAAGTAACAAGTTAAAACAAAATACAATTAAATGCCTTTCTCATATGTTAAACCCAAATGTCAGAGCTATTAAAAATTGGTGTTACAAAAACAGCAAAAATAACAATGTTACTTAAAAAATAACAATCAGTGCAGAGATGTCTAATTCCTTAATTCCTTTTATAATGCTGGTTTGGGAATTTGATATGTTTTAACATATCTGTGAGCTGTCAAATAAAAAATAGTTCAGAATTTTCTTATGCTTTGAACTTGAGTCCCACTGTTAGTGCGGCCTAGTTTTGCTATTCTGTAGTGTTGGTTTTCTTTAAAAACTAGTAATTCTTGCTGATTCATAAGAGGGCACTGATTTGGCAGCTCTGGTAACTTGGATAAGATTTCTCAACATAAGTGAAATTGACTGTGTTGGAAGCCTTAAATGCAGAGGGCAGCTGCCCTGCAAACATCTGATGAATTCTTCCACTAACTCCCAAACTCACACTGGCTTCCATTTCCTGCTCTTGTTAATGTCAATATCCCAAGAATTTCACTGAGAGACTCTCTGAAAGGAGTAGTGCACCATTCACTAGCTTTGTTTTGCTGGGGATCCTTATCTCTAAGTAATCTCATATTAATCTAATATCATTATCTTGATATTTAAAAACATTCTTCAGTTTCCTTATAGGAAGTTAATCTTCTTCATTTTGCACTCTTTTGATATGTTTTAGTGACAGCCTTCTAGCACTTTTGATAAACTTTAAAAGAGGGCATACAGCATTAATAAATGCTTCAGTATTTGTCTTAAAAGGAATCCAGAAAGCAGAAATCTTTCTAACCAAAACAGCAATACCAGAAATCATTTAAAAAATATACTACCTGACCACATGAAATTTCAAAATTTCTTTAATATAAAATCAAATAATAAAAACAGTATGAAGGCCTCCAAAGAAGTTAAAATACAAATGATTAGAAAGTAAAAATTACAGAGGCAATGGGTTTATGATTGAATATCTTTAATGATGTTATTATAAAAGAAATTTTAAAACAATATGAGCAACAAAAAAAAAAAACCACAATAGAAAAACAGACAAATTATATTTACTAATGATGAAATGCAATGGCCCATAAATGTAAAATATGTTCAGCAAAAGTAGTATTCAAACCATGCATATTAATGAGCCCACTTGCCACTGACTTTTTCACTTAGAAACCTAGGAAAGACGATTTAAGAAGAAATAGAAATACCTTGAAACAAGAAAAGGAAGAGCAAAATTGGCATCCTTCTACACCAGCAGGGAAGGTAAAATTAATAGATGTTTACTGTAGGTTAAATGAAAATGTGAATCAAAATAATTGTTTAAAGCACATAAAGAAAAACACCAAGAAATTCTTCCTGAGGAAAACTACATGTAATCAAGTAAGATGTAAATATATGCGTGTGTGCTATAGAACTGAGAGTAAATACAGGCATCAACTACAATTTTTAAAAGACTACAATTGGAAACAGATACATATTTTAGAGAACATGTGATTTTAAAAAAGTTTTTATTTCCATTTGTTGACTGGATAAAGGGTCCGAAATTCTAAGTTGAAGAATTAATGAACTGTTGGTATGATCATGTTGATGAGCACATCAATACACACACATTATTTGGATATATATTGGACATATAGACATGGGTACGTGTGTTTACATACAAAGAAAAAAGTGTATGTGTATAAATTCAACAAACAATGATTAGCTTTTGGAATCACATAATCTGTGATATACTATCACATTTTGATTACATTTCACTTAATTTTCAATTCTCTTTGCAGCAATCAAATATTAATTTGTCATTTTACAACTATGATACTTACCTTATTTTGGAAAGTGTGAAATTAAAAAGGACATTTAAGTTTTGGAGAAAACTAAATCCATTATAAAAATTATTATGAATATATAGGAAGGAAATGACTTCAGATATTATTTTTCTACTTCAGTCTGAAATTGCTTTACTTTTTCATCCCATAGTCTTATCATGAGTTTCTGTTTTCACTTTTATTTTGTCAGGTAAAGGTGATTTTATCTAAGCCCTCTCAATCAGTCCTGGTAATAGGCCAGTGATGTTAAATTATAGTATAAAAAGAAGTTTTCCCTCTCGTTTCCTTCACATTTTCAACCCAAATTAATAAGCAGTTTTGGAACACCTGGCTGTTATAATCAATATGCATATTTTATTTTATTAATTTCTTATTTAGGATACTTTTTATTTGTGCATTATTCTTTTGCATAATAGTGTGATTCATTAGGTCATGTTTGTACTTGCACGTAACATACTTTTGTTAAGATTGGGACACTTCTTTTATATGTCCAAATAACCTGCTTAACTATTTCCTAATGATGATTCATATTGACTTTTATTTGAAAAGACCAGATTCTTCACTAATTTAAAGACATAAATAGCAATTTTAGCATTACTAATACCTTCTAATACTGTGAAACAAATGAAAAGGGTATTGTTCTATCAAATTAATAAGATGAATTCACACTAATATTGACATATTTGTAAAAAGTTCAGTTACAAGTTATCACAATCACTTTTTACTTAATATTTAGCTAAATGAATCACTATAATACTTGGCTGTGTACAAAGAATTTTTTTATTTAAAAGAGTATTTTAACTTTCTTCACTGAGCTATAAATAATTTGCAACCACTTACAATTTTTATTACTTTTCAAAATAATATTGCTTTAGAGATTCCTGGTAGACAACTCCCAAAGCCAAAGCAAATATTCAATTGATTACTTAAATAAAGCTTAGGCATTTCGTATTCTCTCACATTCTGTAATTAAATATATACTTTGGTACTCCAAATATCCATGATTCAATTGATATTGCCATCTCCTTTCTCTCCACACACACACAGAGACATGCACATTTCTTTTGGTTTGATTTGGAACATCACAGAAGGTGTCATGGTTGAACTCAGGAGATTCAGCATGGCCGACCTCTGGAGATTCATGTGTGTAAGGATATAGTGGTGTGTCACCACACCTGTTTCTTCAGCTGCCAGAAGCACTGACTGCTAATGACTCAACTCTGAGTTCAGTGGCCTCACTCGAGTTTATGTTTTCTCTATGGATAACTTGCCATCACTGCTGGGTTGACACAAAATACAAACTTGGATGCCTTCCCTCAAGGGATGTCTCTGAAAGACCATTTCAGCTTAAGAGCATCCAGTAGAATTGTACTTTTGGATCAGCAGAACCATTTGTACACTGCATTAGAGTTGGCTCCTTCTCTGACCATTGTGCTGCCTCTGCTCTCTCACAGGTATTGTAATAGGTAGCATACCAAATAAACTTCTTGTAAATGTATCAGACTCAAGGTACATTTCCTGAAAATCCCATGTAAAAGAGTCTGTGATTTTTTAAAAATATTTTTTACAAAATAGTTAACTTGTATCTTGCCTTCTATTTCATATTTTTAAGTCTTTTTATTATGAGTAATGCAAAATTCTAATCTCAAGTTTTCTATTGTGAAGAAATCATCCATTTCTTTTCAGGCAATTGAAGAAGAAAATAACGTGAGGCCCATGAAGGAGAGAATAAAGCAATCATTTACTCTCTTGATGATTATTACCAAATGGATCCATTCCATTGCTGATAAAAAGGAAAGGAAGATCTGTGTACATCTACCCCTATTATCATATGTACAGCCAGATGAGCTATGATTCTATTAGTTCCCAGACTCATTAAGGGCAAGTCAGGTTACCATACAGGAAGAAAATATAATGGAAAATCATGCTGCTACAGCAATATTAATGATTCATTAGGTGACATTCTACCCTCTGGATGTTCATGAAATAAACTAAATCCAAAGTGTCATAGCAGCTACACCAAAGCCATGACATAATAAAGCAGAAGAAATGTTATGCCCAGTCTTACTAGTGTACAATTAAGTCCAACATATTATATTTTCTACGCATCAGTTATGTTCATGATGAATGTGGTTTTTTGAAAATTCAAAATCACATGTAATATTCCAATATCTACATGTTTTTCATAAATTAAATTAAAACTTTATTTGTATTTTCTGTTTATAGTCACAAATCCCTATATACTGATTATGTTTATTATAGGTAAATATTTCTTTTTACATGGCCCTAAGGTCTTTAAGCTACAATGGTTATACATTTCAGCATTTATACTTGGTTATAATCCTATTAAGCATAGTTATTTGGAAACAGTAATAGTAAGATTTTACACAATGCTGAAAATGTGGCAGATACAATACTATTTTCCTTACATATATGAACTCATTCTATTGCTATGCTACCTCACGGTCAGGAAATAGGTTAAGATTGTTCAGGTGATTTGCTGCAGTTACATAGGTAGTAGCAACTGTTGGAGCTATGATTTTTCACCAGACATTCTGACTCAACATTTTTAAATTTATGTTTTTATTAGTGCATTGCATCTTTCCATAATTGTGGGATTCATTTTGACATATCTATGAATCCCTATAACATAATTTGCTCCATTTCAATCCACAGTATTATGACTTCCCTTTCCTCCTTTCTCTGATCCCCTATCTCTACTCTATTGGTCTTCCTTCTATTAATTTTTAAATCTAGGTGCATTAAAATTACACATGAAAGTGGAATTAATTTTGGTATATTCTTAACATGCACATAGCATGATTTGGTTAACCTTATTCTGCAATTCCTCCCCTTTTCTATCCCTCCTCTCTCACCCTCAAACCTCTTCTTTTACTTTGCTCTTCTTCCTATTTTCATGAGATCCCCTTTTTTAAAAATTTTCTTGTCTCTACCTTATGCATATAAAATATTTGACCCTTGACTTTTTGAGTCTGGCTTACTTTAATTTTACTTACCATGGTGTTCTCTAGTTCTATCAACTTACCAGCAAGTGACATAATTTCATTCTTCTTCGTGGTTGAGTAAAACTCCATTGTGCATATATACCAAATTTTCTTTATCCATTCATCTGTTGACAGGTACCTACACTGGTTCCATAACTTGGCTATTGTAAATTACACTATTATAAACATTGACATGCAAGTATCACTATAATATATTGATTTTAGTTCTTTGGATAAATACCAAGCAGTGAGATAGCTGGGTCAATTGGGGAGTTAATTCCTAGTGTTTTGGGAAATCTCTATACTGATGTCCACAGTGGTTGTACTAATTTGCTGTCACACCAACAGCACAGAAGTGTATCTTTTCCCAACATCTTCCCAAGCATTGCTTGTTATTTGTATTCTTGATGATTGCCATTCCAACTGGACTGAGATGAAATCTCAGAGTAGTTTTAATTCACAGTTTCCTGATTGCTAAAGATGTTGAACATTTTTTCACATATTTGTTGGCCATTTGTGTTTCTTTTTTTTTTGGTACTGGGGATTGAACCCAGAGGCACTCCACCACTGAGCCACATCCCCAGCCCTATTTTGTATTTTATTTAGAGACAGAGTCTCACTGAGTTGCTCAGGGCCTTGCTAAGTTGCTGAGGCTGGCTTTGAACTCACAATCCTCCTGCCTCAGCCTCCCAAGTGCTGGAATTATAGGCGTGCACCACTGTGCCCGGCTGTATTTCTTCTTTTGACAAATGTCTATTTCATGAATTTACCAATTTTTAAAAAAATTTTTGATGTTAAATTTTTTGAGTTCTTCATATATTCTAGATACTAACGTACTGGCAGAAGAAAAACTAGTAAAGATTTTTGTATTTTTAATTTTAATTGATATTAAAAGATTCTTCTCCAAAATGCTATTAAAAATTCAAATTCATGATCAGTAAACAAATGACATATTTAACCTCTTCCTCTCTAGCAATAGACTCCAGAGCAATTTTTATTATGATTTTATTAGTGAATTATAATAGAGGAATTTATTGTGACATATCCATACATGCCCAATTAACCAAAAGAGAAGACCCAAATACAAAATATAGATAGAAAGATACATCACTGCAGATACTTCTAATATCCAAAGCATGATTAAGAACTATTTTTAAAATTCATACTCTAATAAAACAGAAAATGTAGAAGTTACAGCCAAGTGTCTAGGTACATATAACTTACCGAAATTGATCAAAAGGTTATAGAGAATCTAAACAGAACAATGAAAAGCAATGAGATTGAAGCAGCAATTAAAAGCTTTCCAACATAGAAAAGCCAGAAGCAGATTGATTCTCAGCTGAATTTTATCAGACCTTTAAAGAACTCATGCCAATCTTCCTCAAATTATTCCATGAAATAGGAAGGGAACACTCCCAAATTCATTCTATAAAACCAATATCACCCTGATACCAAAACCAAACAAAGACACCTCAAAGAAAGAAAACTACAGACCAATATCCCTGATAAACATAGACATGGAAATCCTTAATACTAGAAATCTACTTCCAGTTTTTCATTATTGGGACCAATTTATGTTTTATAAACAAACTAAGAATTAGACAAAGAGATATAAAAAGGAAAAGGTAGGTGTTTAAAACATCTTAGGCTAGGGCTAAACAAGCCAACAATTAGAGTGTGCAAATATACACAGTGTGCTGAGACATCTTTGGAGTAGGGGAGATTCTGAAAGAAGGTGAGTTTAGATCTTAATATTAGCATATGATAAGTGGTGAAGAGAGGTGTGAAAAAAGTAAACTATGCAGACAATTACCTTCTGCCAAATTACAGCAATTAACCATTACACAGCATATGGCATTTGGAGAAACACAAGTAGTTTGGCAGGGCTGAAACAAAGGGATTTGCTGTGTTGCAGTGGGGACTATAAAGAGTGAAGGGTAAGAACAATTACTCTTTCAGGAGTCTTTTGTGCCATGTGGCCTGATTCTATCTTTTGGAAAAAATCGCTATGATTTTTGAACACTCTTGTTATGAATTTATAAAGTTCTTAGTACTGCAATGTAAGGAGAAATGTTGTTTTAGAAATTCAGATATTGGGTGTCCATGTTATAGTAACTAAAATAGATATTTAAATATTTATTGGTTTAAATGATTATACAGCACTTTCCTTTCTCCCTTTAGTTAGGAAAACAAAGTGCTCCAGATTTTTCAAAGGAATTTAATGTAGGGGGTTCATTAGAAAGCAGAGAAGCACTGAGAGAACATAAAGATGACAGTGAAATACCTCAGATTATTAACCACGGTAAGCAGCTGATGTCCTCAGGCTAGGGGAATGCACATTTGGATTTATTGAGATCACAGATTAGCATCTCAGATAAGAATATAAAGGTAATGGGAAGTTCACCAAGGGAACATCCTGAGGATGATGTTCGTATTCCATATGGAAGCCTCACATAGTGGGTACTGGACCACTGAAATTGCCACACAGTTGGTCTTAAAATTGTTCAGGAAGACAATGAATATTGAGACTTTAGAAGGGATGCCCAGAACTAGGTCTTGGACTGAAGTACATCTCTGACCTGCATTTGCCAGAACCGCTGAAAGTTATTGCAATCAATTGCTGCCTACTGCTGCTGGGAGGACACATAATTTAGAGACTGTGACCTATCCACAGTATGGCCACAGAAGCCACATAAAGAACAAATCTTTTCTCCCTGTATCTCTGACTTCTAAAATCAGTGCCTTGTGTGGCAGAAACTAACTAGAAGTCAGCAGGAAATCAGCAGGAATGTAATCTAGGAAATGTAGTTTGAGGTTTGCACTCTCTTAACAGACATGAAAAGAACACAGAAGGATAGGAAGGGAGGCTGTGTAAGTTAGCTTCCCATTGCTGTGATAAAATACCAGAGAAAAGAAATTTAAAGGAGGAAAAATTTACTTTGGTTCACAGTTCAGTAGTCTCAGTTCATGTTTGGCTGCCTGGTTCTTTTGTTTGGGGGCCTGTCCTGAGGTAGAACATCATGGTACAATGATGTGGTAGAGCAAAACAGCTCACCTCATGGTGGCCAAGAAGCAGAGTGAGAGGAAGTGACTTGATACAGATATAGTTCCCCCAGGGCACTTCCTGAAGGACCCACTTCCTCCACCTAGATTCTACCTCCTACAGTATCTACCACCTTCCAATAATCCGTTCTGCGTCAGAGCCCTCATGATCCAATAACTTACCCAGATCCCCAGTGGGAACATTGCTGCATTAGGCAACAAGCCTTCAACACATGGGACTTTGAGGGAAATTGTGGATCCAAACCACAACAGAGTCTAAGCACAAATAAAAACATTACCACTGAAGAGTAAAACCTGAGGGCCAGGAGTCTGTATATTTCTCTTAGAGTTTATTTTGCTTTCACTCCACTGGAAAAACATGGCCATACACCCAGAGACTATAGTCAAAAGGTTAAAGGAAGAAGTAGGTACCTTCTATGGCTTTTATGAGCATTCCATATATTACCACATGTGCTGTTTTGTGCTCTTTTTACCCAAAAAAGATAAATTCTTGCTTCCATGTTAAGTATATATCCATGTCTTATTTTCAAGAACCCATTCACAGTTGGGGATTCTTGAGAGTCAGGCACTGAGTAGGGATGAATAAATTGTGAGCTCGTCTGAGCCATCTCTAAGCAGAGGTGTGCCCCTCGGAGAACTCTCTGGTGTTATCTCATCCATCTGAGATTGTTCTGCAGTCCTGGCAATATCCTGCTCAAAGAGAATTCTGTGATACTGTGGAATTTATTGGCTCAGACAGCCCCAGGTTCAAACACAACTCTTGGAAGTGAAAGAGAAACCAGTGCGCCCAAGTAGCCTTGAGGTGCCAGCTGCCTGGAGGAAGAAGAATTATTGTGCAAGGGATCAGTCCCCAGTCAGGCCGACTTCCCCACAGCCTCTGCTTCTTATTTACCTGCAAGAACCCCTCCTCACAATAAATCCCTTCCATGTGTTTCATTATGAATAAAGCATTTGCCGGCATTTTCCCTTGGTTAGGATCAGACCCTTCAGGTCTTCTCCACCTGTAAAGCCCCCACTTAAAATATAGTTCTTGTGTTCTTTGTTTTTATTTCTTAATACTATTTTTTCATACTTTTATTTCCAGCTGACCCACACCTCCAAACAGTTACTGATTTTCCTCCCAGTGCAGGTCAAGGTGTGAGGACACCTCCAATGACTTTGTGATTAACATTGTTTGGTAAATATAGAGAGCAAGGATACCATTCTTAATTTACAGGTGGCCACACATACTTCACGGTACTTGGTGGCTTGAGAGTTGTGTCATACACAAAACTTGTGCAATGTATGTGAGAATAACTGAGTAAACCAAAGAGAACCGTAAAATGAACTAACAAAAAAAGGACAATAGGAAAGGAATCCCATCATGTAGCTATTAACCATGTCAAAAGAATTATACTGAAAAGAAGGGAAAAAATATAATACTAATTATACCCAGAAAGGCAAAAAGTAAGCTGTGTTGTTTTAATCTTTATAATTCTTTTAAAATTTTTGAGGGGTAGAGAAGAATTATATATATATATATTTTACTTTACAATTTTATTAAGAAATTTTGTTCATTTCTTTTTTTTTTCTTTTGCTGTTATTCTCCCAAAATTTAAGTCAATCCCAGAATTCTCTCATTTCAGTAAGGTAGAAGAATAGAGATGTGGTAGTAGAATACAGATACTGTTAGAATTAATATTGCTTGGTGCTTTGAAAAGTGAATACGAATATTGCTTCATGAAATGTTTTAAAACATGATAGACA
>JAJEJO010000816.1:371736-397018 GCA_020662805.1 Glaucomys volans
AGTGAATCACCGACCATGACCTACTTAAAAGTAGCACAGCTGCCTTAATCATGGCATTGCAGCCTCAGTGATCATGACCATTGAAGTCAATTATTCAAAGCCAGATCCATCCTGACTTCAGTGATGATCTAATTTAGCTCAACACTCCAATCATAGCTGTGGTCACAGGGTAAAGCAGGGACTTGCTTTAGATGAAGAGTCTAGCATTATATTTAATCCTTGCAGATCAAGATATGAGTTAGTACACTTCCTGATGTCACCATAAATGAGGGGGTTTTCTTGTGTTTTATGCACTGAAAATGTTTCTAATGAGGTCACTGAACTTTGCTTAAAACAGGGGTTTCTGAAGAATGCTAATATAAAATGGTATTTCTAAATAATGATGCCATTTTCAGTTTTCACTAATTTACACTAGATACATTAACAAGCTTGTGTCTGCTTAGCAGTAAATGTTCAAGGAAGTTGCTGACTTTCAGGTGGGTTATTAATACCTAGAAGTATGAAAATATATCAGTATTCTATGTGAATAAAGTGAGTTTCAATAAATTTTATAATGTAACTGCTTTTTTTAAAAATGGGTTTTAGAAAGCTTGAGTTTCTATATATTATTTGTGTGCATTGGTTACTTGATATAGGCCAATAATTTCTGAATTTTTAAAAATATTTACAAATACAGAAGTTTTCTTACTTTCCACAGGACCCATGCAATTAACAGAAGACAGTTTCCATCAGATCTATTTCCTTAACAGTTGCATTTATTCTGTGTCATATGTAACATTAAAAAATAAAGGAATAATGTGTGGAGAATCCCAAATAGCCAAACAAGATAGCTAAACATATTTTCCTTATAATGAACATGTCAGAGGCCTAGGACATTAGAAGTCTGTCTAACGTTGATTAAATAGCTGTTACAAGATCTGGTAGTCACTATAAAATCAAAGTACTAAGGCGAATATCTTTCCTCATTGTCAATCAAAACCCTGTTCATTTCCCCATGTTGACCACTGAATAGAAGACTCTTTACAATCATCTTTTTAATCCCTTTTTTAGAATAGTGAAGATAAAAGTTATTATGCTGTAAGCCGGCTATTTCAAATGGAAGCAGCTTTTTCTGATTTCAGAACAAGAACTGGAGATCACGAGAATTTCTTAATTGTCGGATATGGGTCAAATGGTGCTGTCTTTCATAAATAAAGATAATAATAGTAATATAGCAGCAGCAAGCCAGGAGCACTGATGTTTCTCCCCTCAGTGATGGTGACAGGGTTGAACTAATGCCATCACAGGTAGCTGGATAGCCTCTTCTTTTAACCAATAATACACTGCTTATCTGATTCTGAGTGGAGTGATTGCAGCCTGTGGATGGGAATCAGAGCACAACCAAGAGTCCCCATGTGGGAAGTCAGCTTGAATCAGGACAATGCACTAATTAACCAAGTACTCCAGCTACCGTCATTTGCTATCTTAACAGACAACTGGAAAAAGGGGAACGTGTCAGTTTAGACAATTTTCAGAAGATTTATATCAAAGAAGTGCTAATCTGTTGCCCTAGACTTTTGTAAAATATAAAACTTATGATGAAATTATCTAAATCACAACGTAGGAATTTGAGTGAACCATATGGACATCAGTATATTATAAAACACTCTATGATTAACAAAATCCTCCTAAGTTATTAACCGGTAGAGAAATAAAGAGATTCTAAAATGACACCAGTTAACTAAAAGAAAACTTTTTATGATCAATTCAGTGTTAATCATAAAGTGACATAACAATGCACATCCTTTCTTGCTTCTTCTTTTTGTGTAAATGTTTCCATACACATCTGTTTAAAGACCACTCCAAACAAATAAGGCTAGTCATGGGGAAATGAGAAGTAAATAACAGGAGAAGACTCTTTGGAAGAATTATGAATTTATTAGTATAACTTTAAATTAAAGCTTTGCTTCTGTCATTAATTATTCCTTTCCTTGATTCAAAATATTTTAGTTACCTATTTAAGAATAATCCTTTAAATTGAACTTACTATTTTCCAGGTACAATCCAAGCTCATTTAATCCACCTAACAGACCTATAATTTCTATTAGTATCATTATTTAACTGATATAGAAGCTGAACCAGAAAGAATTTAATTAACTTGTCCATGTTCACCAAGGTAGTTAATTGGTGAAACTTAGATTTAAACCAAAATAGTTTCCCTTTATAGATATACAACCACTATACTACCATTTATTGTGAACAGAAAAAAAAGTTAAAGTATTTATTTTACACCTAAACAGCAGAGTAGTGTATGTTTATTAGGTTTAAAATAAGATTTGCTTTTCCTAACTTTGCTATGGTACAGTAGCGTGGTTAGAGTCCCCTCCCCGTTGCTTTACTGTCACTCCTTATGAGTCCCTCTCATTCCTATTGCTATATTGTACTACTGTCAGTGTTGGTGTGTCTTCATAAGCCAGAAATTCTCTGATGAAAAGAGACTAAAATACATTCTTGAATTTTTTTAAACTAGCACCATACCTGATACAGAATAGGAAGGGAATATATAGCTGTGGAATTAATGAATAGATTATTCACCTTCAACTTGAATGTCTACTTCAATGTAGCTACATTATGATTTTCATTTTATGACTGGAGAGCTCCAAAATTTCTTTTAAAAGTTTTAATTTCACATTCAGTTTGAGATGAGTAAAGCTGCTTTATGCACAGAATTCTGGGTAAAGATGTTAGATAATTTCCACTCTCTGATTTGGAAGTCTTAAAAATCAAGGGTTCAATTTTAGACAAGTTAAAATTGGAACATGAATAAATAAGTAACCAGTGGGATATATGGGCCTACGAAAGAGAAATAGAATGTACAAACAAGCAAGAGATATCCAAATACTTTCCATTTTTAAAAACACTTTGCTAAGTAATTACAGGACTAAAAAAGCCTACTAATATCACTAAGAGGAAAACAATAACTTATAGCTGCTTGCTGTAAGTATGAATGAATATTAAAACTTCTGTTATTATAATAATAAAGGAAATGGCCACACAATTCAAGAAGCATTTGTGGAAATGGCTTCAGTGGTAAATGTATATATTCAAACCAACTACATTATATGTGTGGAACTTTTTGTATATCAATTGTACCTCAATAAAGTAGCTCTAAAATATAAAAGAACATCAAAACAAACTGAAAAACAGAAAGATGTATAAAATACTAAATAAAAATAAAGGTACATTATAAAACAAACCAGATGCAGAAACTATACAATACAGTAAATGATATAAATATATAAAGCAATAATATAATAAAGAAAAAGTACATTAGTTCCCAATTTTAGGAAGGTAAGATAATTTTAACTTGAAGAACTAAAAATTAGGAGTAACTACAGTTTGTGATTCCATACCATCAAATTGAAAAATCAGTCTAAATCTATGATTTTTTTTTTTTTTGTAAAACATAAATTTGCAACTTTTTCTATCACCTTTTTGCTCTATAACAATCAACCCAAAGCTGAAGTCTCATAAAATACTTTTTCTTGATTCTCAAAGTTTGTTATTTTATTAATTTGGGGCTGGACAGCTGGGCTATTAGTCATGGTACTTTGGTACGGTCCTGTAGCAGTGGTCACCAGGAAGCTTGAACTGCTTTCACTGATACTTATCAAACCTTGGGAGGGACGACTAAAGGGCTGGGGTCTCTCTACCTGTGGCCTCTTATCATTCAGTGTGCCAGGCCAAGCTTCCCTACATCACTAAACCTAGATGTAACTGTTTGTCAAATATCTTAACTCCTATTACATTTAAGGTATCTCTTTGATCAAAGATTGTCATTATGTCCAAATCCAGTGTCAGTGCAACATCTTTAATAGAGGAATGGCAAAGAGCGCTGACCATTTTTAATTTATTCACAATATACACACTGGCCACCATTATTTACCTTTTACATGTAAAATATACCATGCTTTCCCAAGGTCATCAGAAGTCTCATCTTATTACAAAACCAAGCGTAGTTTTAAAGTTCATCACCCTCAGGTGTCAAAGGATGAGACTTTCCAATGCAATTCTTTGGATACAATCCCTTGAATCAAATTAATTCAGCAGAGACCTACAGGCAGAAATTGCAATCCATTCCCCTATACACTCATACACACGCATGCACACACACACAATTATACAGGGACTGGATAGGGACAATTAGCATTCCTTTTCTGAGTTTGCTCCCTGAGAAAGGTTTCCTAATTAATTCATCTCTGCTTCTTTCTGGACCACGTGGGCACTTGGCTGTGCTCTGTGAAACAAACTATTGTTTTACTATAATAGTGGTCAGATTTAATTCTGTTTCTTGACTGGCAATATCCTGGTCACCTTTTTGAAAGATTTATTTCCTTATTATTTCGAAGTGGGTAAAGCTCCTGAAAGTTTAGAATTCTGGGGTCAGATGGCAAGAGACCTGCGTTGCCCGAGACCCTGAACCCCTTCTCATTTTGGACTCCCTATCTGTTGGTCCATGCTGGTACAATTACTAGATAGCTTTCTGAGTTTCCTAGGAATGTGAATGGGGTTCAGCCCTTACTTCGAAAGTCACATTCATAATTTTGTGGAATTTTTCTTTCAGTAGCCACATATAAGGCTACTATGGAATGATGACTTTAATATTCTTAAAAACCATTTGTCTAACTAAAATGTTTAAGCATTGTCTTATACATTTCAAAATTTCTAATAAGGGACTTTTCAGTTAAACCCTTGATTTTATTTTTACTTTTTTTTTTTTCTCTTTTTATTTCAAGTATCTTTTGCCTTCTGGAGTGGCTGGAGATGTGAAATTATTTTACATTTTAACTTCTTAAATTCTTCTTGCAAACTGGGTATTTTATTCTTTGGCTCATTTCTCTTTTACAATACGCCATATTGCTACTTAAAGAAACCAATTTGTACTTTAAAAATTCAGCCAGGAAATCTTAGCTAAACTTTTTACATTCACTAGATACATTTTCTGTGCTCTAAGTTACTATAGGAAACATTTTTTTTTTTTTTGGTTTACAAATTCTGCTGACACGAGTTACAAATTCCTCATCATTTTTTTCAACTTCAAATGGAGAAACTCATTGCCCTACCATCCTCTACCCACTATCCAGTCCTACTGTCAAGGGCATATGTTTTAGGTTTTGCTTATTATGGGATTGCCTTATTCTCTGTACACATTTTTGTTATTTATTGCTATGCATCAAGCCACCCCAAAATACAGTGGCTTGAAGCAAAACATACAAACAAAAAACACACTCATTAGTTCTCCTAATTTAATAGAGTTGGTAATTCCAGACTAGTTTAATCTGGCTATACTTTGCTGACTTTGCCTAGAGTCACTCATAGGGCTATTGCCACTTGATGGATTTGTCAGGTCAGAGGATTCTAAATGGCTTCACAAATCTGCCTGCAGCCTGCTTGAGAATGCTGGCAGACTATGGATGCTCTCTTCCCATGCACTTCCTAATTATTCCACAGTACAACCTAGGTTTCTATTCCAAAGGGTTCCAAGTGGCAAGACCAATGTTGCAAGTGCTTTTTAAGTCCCTACTTGTGCCAGATCTTATGTTGTTACATGCAGAAGCCCAGAGTCAATGTGGATAGAAAGTTAGATTGTACATAATAGACACCACAAAAATCTGTGCAAATTATTAATCTGCCCAAATAACATTTTCTCAAGATAAGATAAAAGCATATACAACATCTAACACTTAACACTTTAGGAAGAAACTTAATACAGATTTTATGAACAAGACTATCAAAGAGATGCACACATATGGTTTCATAAGAAATATATTTCCAGTATTCAAAGAAAGGATAAGCCATATGTTTATTTCAAGTACTTAAACTCAAATATTTTACTTCTGGAATAAAAAGAAAAGACTATTTCAAAATCACATTGCAAAGCATTGTGATACAGAAACTCAAATATAGCAAAACAGATGAATAATATTTACCTAAATCAATGTTACTTATGAATGTTATAAAATAAATATTACTATGTTCTTAGTTGCTCAATTCACAATAACTAGATTGTGGAACCAACCTAGATGCCCTTCAATTGAAGAATGGATAAAAAAACCCCATGGCATATATACACAATGGAATATTACTCAGCCATAAAAAAGAATAAAAATAAATATTACTTTGGTAGACAGAAAAATGGACCTCAATGATGTCCATACTCCTAATCTCTGGATCCTGAGAATGTTACCTTATAGGACCAAGAGGGTGTGAGTAAAGCTATTGACCTTGAGAAAAGGAAATATTCCAGAATTACCCTGTACCAATGTTCCCAACCTAATCTACATGAGTCCTAAAAGCAAAACTGTTTCCTGGCTCTGGACAGAGAAAGAGATATGATGATGACACAAAAAGCATCTTTTACACTCTTTGCTATGACTATGGCTTTGAAAATAGAGGAAAGGGGACATGAGTCAAGGCACATGATGACCTCTGAAGGCTGAAAAAGACAAGGAAATAGATTGTCTCCGATAGCTACAGGAAGAAATGCAGTCCTGCCAAAGCCTTAACTAGCCCATTGAAACTCACATGAGTATTCTAAACTTCAGAATTATAAGATGATAAATGATCGTTGTAATTGTTATGACCACAGAAGAAACCTAATACGAATTTAAAATAAAATTATCTGAAACATAAACAGTATACTACATTACCATGAGTAAACCATTTCCATGAATAAGTTAATATTTTAGGAAAATTGGGTAATATAAATCATTAGATCACATACTCAAAGAAAAAATGCATGAAATCATTAGAAGAAATACTAAAAACAAATGGGAAACAAATAAAATTGCTGCAAAGCTTAGTAGGATATTGCCTTAGAAAAATATTTGAAAACAACAGACAGTAACATATAATTTTCACTCTTGAAATAATGGAAAAATTATAAAACAAAGCAAAACAGATGCAATCTTTATAATTGGATAATTTTTCAGTACAGCCAATACAAGTGGTTTTCTCTCCTATTAAATCTCACAAAGACAAATTAGATACCAAGGAGTTTTACTATTAACCTACTGCTTAAAAGCAAAATTCTAAATAAATATTACCTAATTGAATCTAATCGTTTACTCAAATTATATACATTGTGATAAAATTTTTCCCAAGTTTCTTACTCTATTTAGACTGCTATAATGAATCTAGACTGTGCAATTTATAGACAATGGAAATCTACTGCTCACAATTCCAGAGACTCCGACATCTACGATCAAAAGCACTGGCAGATCCCATGCCTCATGAGGACCCATTTCCACTTGTATTCTCACATAGCAGAAGGGGTCAGCTAGCTCCCTGACTAGTCGTCTGTAAGGATACTGACACCATTCACGAAGGTAGAGAATTTATATCTCATCATCTTCCTAAGACCAGTCTTCTACAACTATCATATTGGGGATTAAGTTTTACCATACAAATGGGGGGGGGGGCGGGGACACATATTCAGATCACAGCACCCAGCAAACAATAATTTAGTAATTGTCTCATATTTAGAGACAAAAAATAAAGACTATATTAATATTCAATATACATTTATGAATCATCATGGTGCCAAGTGAGCTCTTAGCAAACAGGACACTTCTTGAAATTGAGAAGTAACCTACAAAAAGCAATGCGTTTAATCAAGATACTTTGAACATCTCAGCCTCACTACTACTACAATATCATCCTATTGTTCATGGTCAAGTCCTTAGTTTCACCAAAGAAAAAGAAATAAAAGTCAGAAGGATTGCAAGAGTAGAGAAAAATAATCTTTATTTGCATATGGTATTAACCTAAGAACCAATTTTTTGTTTTGTCAATTTTTTGAATTGTTTCTTTTGTTCCAATTTCATTGATTTCCCCTTTGATTTTAATTATTTCCTGTCTTCTACTACTTTTGATGTTGTTCTGTTCTTCTTTTTCTAGGACTTTGAGATGTAAGATTAGGTCATTGAGTTGTTGACTTTTTATTCTTTTCTTCAATGAGCTCAATGCAACAAATTTTCCTCTTAGTATTCCTTTCATAGTGTCCCAGAGATTTTGATATGTTGAATCATCATTCTCATTTACCTCTAAGAATTTTTTCATCTCCTCCCTGATGTTTTCTGTTGTCCATGCTTCATTCGGTAGCATATTATTTAGTCTCCAGGTGTTGGAATAGTTTCTGTTTTTTATTTTGTCATTAATTTCTAATTTCATTCCATTATGATCCAATAGAATACAAGGTAGTATGTCTACTTTTTTGCATTTACTAAGGGCTGCTTTGTGGTATATTATATGGTCTATTTTAGAGAAGGAGCCATGTGCTGCTGAGAAAAAAGTGTATTCACTTTTTGATGGATGGAATATTCTATATATGTCTGTTAATTCTAAGTTATTCATCGTGTTATTGAGTTCTATGGTTTCTTTGTTTAGTTTTTGTTTGGTAGATCTGTCCAGTGGTGACAGTGGTGTGTTACAGTCACCCAGAATTATTGTGTTGTGATCTATTTGATTCCTGTAATTGAGAAGGATTTGTTTGATGTACTGGATGGGCCATTATTTGGGGCATAAATATTTATGATTGTTATGTCTTCTTGGTTTGAATTCCATTTTATCTGATATAAGAATGGAAACACCCACTTTTTTACTAAGACTGTGTGCCTGGTAGGGTTTTTTTTTTTTTTTCCCCCAACCTTTCACCTTTAGTCTGTGGATGTCCTTTTCTATGAGATGAGTCTTTTGAAGGCAACATATTGTTGTGTCTTTCTTTTTAATCCAGTCTATCAGTCTATGTCTTTTGATTGATGAGTTTAGGCTGTTAACATTCAGTGTTATTATTGAGATATGATTTGTATTCCTAATCATTTTGGCTTTGATTTGGTTTTTAACTTGATTTGACTTCTCCTTTAATTGGCTTTTCTTTTAGGATAGTTCCTCCCTTTGATGACTTACATTGTTGTTGTTTGTTTCTTCCTCATGGAATATCTTGCTGAAAGTGTTCTGTAGCGCAGGCTTTCTATGTGCAAATTCCTTTAACTTTTGCTTGTCATGGAAGGATTTTATTTCATCTTCAAATCTGAAAGCTAGCTTTGCTGGATTGTGGGTCATATTGAGGAGCTGGAAACTTGATGGTTGCGAGAAATAGAAACTTACTTTGATTGGAGAACACATGAATCCACAGCAAGAACTATGATTGGTCTTGCTGGGGTGGTGCGAGGTGGTGCTGGGATTTCACTGGCTCTTAAACAACTATGCAACTATGCAACTTCTGCAATAAACGAATCCTAGGTCGCTCACTCCTGATCGTGCTTTCCCAACTCCCGATTTCTGGCTTGTGACTCAAAGTCCTTACCCCCCATCGTGAAAGCCCCCAGAACCCACAAGTACAATGTTTTTGGTGCCCAACGTGTCTCGCCCCTGGTTGGTCCTTTCGACTTTTTCAGGTAAGGGCCCGTCCCAGCACTTCTTTGTGCCTATTCGGGGTTTTGTTGTATGTTCTTTGTTATATGGGCCTAACAGGGTAAGGTTAGCCCCTCTTTTCACCCATTTTTTGTCCGTCACGTCCTGTCTTCTCCCTTAGCTTTTCATTTGAGAGCTGCAGCACTTCCGGGTTTGTCCAGACCGCTCCTTTCGCGCTGATCACGCCTGAGCGGTGAACCTGCCCATCTTTTGGGTTTTCCGAGACACAGTCAGAGGCATAACGCCTAACAAGTGCTGGAAGTCCCCTGTGGAAACACTCACATTGATCCACCACATTTTTAGTGACCCCTTCCGTTTGTCTTTCACTTTCATTTTATGTCTCCTTCTCGTCTTCCCCTTGTCTCCTTCCTGTTTTTTGCCCTTTTAGGTTTCTCTGTTATTTTCCTCATTCTCTACTCTTATCCTTCTTCCACTTCTAACTCCTCCTTCTTTTCTGTTCATTCCCTTCTTCAAAAAATACCACTTTCACCTGAGGCCACACATGTCCTATCCACTATTAATTCCAAATTATCAAAATTGAAAACTTTTGGGCTTAACCATAAGGAGCCGGTTTTGGGCATAGTGTTGGGCACAGCAGGGGCCACTTTGGGAGCCCCCTGGCAATCATGTGGCCCACATGTGTGATCTACCCTGCATGGAGCGATTCTCACAAAACAACAAGTAAGCTGGATAGTATCCTTCATCTGGGCATGAAGGTCCGCTATGTAAGAAATTCCTCCATAGAGAACCTGATACACTAGTCCTCCCTTTGAATACAGCAGAAATCTCCTTGCTCTCGCAGGACAATATTCTCTTTCAAATACTTGTATCTGAATATCCTGGCCAAATTGATAATCACCTACCTCAGGACAAATTGTTACAATCTCTGCCATCCCTGGAGATCTCCTATCCACATCATGTTTTCCCATCCAAACAACCAATCCCTTTTGCCCCCTGTGCATTTACGGACGCTAACACCCATTCTTTTGGAGTCCTCATAAAGCAGACCCATGTACCCGATGTTTCACATGTGGAACGCCTTAATGGATCTGTCCAATTGGGGGAATTGAAGGCTGTCATACAGGCCTTAACTCTTCACCAGAATACCCCTATAAACATTTTTTTCTGATAGTAAGTACACAGTTCAGGTAGCTAAAGTTATCCTTTGTGCTGTTTCAGACCATCCAAAAAGCCCATTGATCAAGCCATCCAGCTATTAAAGATCCTTGCAGAATATAGACATCATTCATGGTATATCACCACATTAGATCCCACACTGGCCTCCCAGGCTTAATTGCCTTGGGTAATGACCATATTGACAAACTTCTTTACTGTAGTAATGCATCTTTGGGAGCTCTGGAGCAAGCCCGAATACACCATCATAGGTTTCATTTAGGTGCCAAAAACTTGCATGCCTTATTTCCTGATCTAACATTGAATCAATGCAAACATCTGACTCAATCTTGTAAAAATTGTGCTCCTTTTGCATCCTTAGGAGCTCTACAACCTCAGGGAGTCAATCCTCGAGGGCTTTCACCTAACAAATTATGGCAAATGGATGTTACCCACGTATCTTCCTTTGGAAAGCTCAAATATGCACATGTGATTGTTGATACTTATTCAAAGCTGACCTTTGCCATTGCCCTTTTGGGAGAAAAGGCTATACATGCTATCAAGGCCCTAACGGCTGCCATGCTACTGATGGGAGTACCCTGGGCTATCAAAACTGACAATGGCCCTGCATATACTTCCCATGACTTCTGCTCCTTCCTGCAATCATGGAATATCACACATTCAACTGGTATTCTCTATAACCCTCAGGGACAAGCTATTATCAAGCATACTCATCGTACGCTCAAAGACCTCATAGCATGACAACAAGTACATTATACATGTAAGGATCCTCAATTGATATTAATCCATGCATTATTTACTCTCAACTTCCTCACCTTTGATCAAAACAATATATCTCCTGCTCATAAACACTGGGGCTCATTCCCAGCCGCCACCCCATTGCCATTAGTACACTGGAAAGATCCCCTCACTTCTGCCTGGAAAGGTCCACATCCTTTACTTTCCCAGGGGAGTGGCTTTGCCTGTATCTTCCCCGAATACGCCTCTGTCCGGATCTGTGTCCCAGCCTGGAACGTTTATCCCACGCTTGATGATCCTCCTAACTTACAATGAAAATGCTGACTTTTCTCCTAATTCTGGCACAAGAAAGTGATCTTTCTTCCCAATATCAAAGGTTATATAATCCTAGTCCATGGCTCACTACCCTAAGTTCACCAATTCTTGGGCCATTAATGTTTGTTCTTCTTATCCTTTGCTTTTTGCCTTTTCTCATAAAATGTTGCAAGTCTTTCTTACAGGTTCAAATCGACAATTTGAGCAGATCTGTGGCTATGTTTGTGAGCATGGAGCCCCAGTATGCCTGTAGGACCAAAACCCTGTGTATTTGGAGGCTCAACCATATCAGGATGCCTCCTCCTGACAGGCAAGAAAAACCAAAAGAATAATAAAACTCCCAGACCTACCCCCTCTCACATTAATATGTCACCATTGGAACATCACTGATAATGGCTGGTAGTCAATGACAGGTGAGATCCCTGGAGGGGACAACCTAAGACAGACACAGCCATTGGAATATTGTGCAATCAAGGCAAGGGTGACCAATAGCTAGTAGTCAATGAAGGGTAAGATCCCCGGAGGGGACAACCTAAGACAGGCACAGCTGCAATCACCTTTTGCCTCCATGAGGGTTGGCCACCCCATGGTAGCATGCTGTCGCTCCTGGCCGGAGGACACATGCCTGCACAAATAGAAGAACAAGGGGAAATGTGGGTCATTATTGAGGAGCTGGAAACTTGATGGTTGCGAGAAATAGAAACTTATGCTGATTGGAGAACACATAAATCCACAGTGAGAACTATGATTGGTCCTGCTGGGGTGGTACAAGGTGGTGCGGGGATTTCATTGCTCTTAAACAAATAAAAGGCTATGCAGCTTCTGAAATAAATGAGTCCTCAGCCACTCACTCCTGGTCATGCTTATCCAAATCCCGGTTTCTGGCTTGTGATACTGTGTCGTTAACCCCCATTGTGAAAGCCCCCAGGACCCACAAGTGTAACACTGGATATAGGATTCTTGGTTGGCAGCCATGTTCTTTCAGAGCCTGAAATATATTTTTCCAGGCCCTTCTAGCTTTTAGGATCTGGGCTGAGAAATCTGCTGATGTCTGTATTGGTTTCCCCTATATGTAATGTTTCTTTTCTCTCACAGCCTTTAAGATCCTATCTTTATTTTGTACATTACGCATTTTCATTATAATGTGTCTTGGTGTGGATCTGCTGAAATTTTGTGCATTTGGTGTTCTGTAAGCCTCCTGTGGTTGAATTTCCATTTCATTCTTCAGGTTGGGAAATTTTCTGATATTATTTCATTGAAGAGGTTGTTCATACCTTTGGTTTGTATCTCTGTGCCTTCCTCAATCCCAGTAATTCTTAAATTTGGTCTTTTCATGATATCCCATAGTTCTTGGAGGTTCCGTTCATGGTTTCTTACCATCTTCTCGGTTTGGACAACTTTATTTTCAAGATTCAATATATTGTCTTCATTGTCTGAGGTTCTGTCTTCCAAGTGATCTAGTCTGTTTGTGATGCTTTCCATTGAGTTTTTAATTTAGTTTATTGTTTCCTTCATTTCAAGGATTTCTGCTTGGTTCTTTTTCAGAATCTCTATCTCTTTGTTGAGGTAATCTTTTGTTTCCTGTAGTTGCTCTTTCAGCTGCTTATTGGAATGGTCAATCATTGCCTGCATTTGCTCTCTTAACTCATGGTTTGCTTCCATTATTTTAATTATTTTAATCATTATTTTAATTATGCATTATTATTATTTTAATCATGTATATTCTGAACTCATTTTCTGGCATTTCTCCTACCATGCTATCATTGGATCTGTTAGTGTAGAATCTTGGTTTGTTTGGAACACTTTCCTCCCTTGTTTGGAACACTTTCCTCCCTTGTTTTTCATGTTGTTCATGTATCTTCTCTAGCAATGCAGATCTAGGGTATTGTAGTTTCTGCCCTATAGGCTTATAGTGACCCTATAGTCTTCTGAAACCTCTTCTTTAAGGGGGGGATCAATATTATCAACACCCAGTACAGACAATATGCAGCTCTAAACCAAATAGCCCCTATGAAGACTATTGTTACAATAGTCTTTTTGTTGCAATATTGTTACAATATTGTCATAATAAACAGAGAGGATGAGTTCAATTATTATCTACAGAATATCAAACAAATTTGAAATGAGGACTGCAGTTTCTAATGGAGGACAAAGAGGATGGGGAGAGGTATAGGACATAACTATTAACAGTGTAAGAAAAGAGTATGAAGAAGTTCTAGATCATAGGAAGAATGAACGTGTGGTCAAAAGAAGTTGGTTGTTCCCATGAGAAAAGTGAGAAAAAGCCCTTGAGGAAAGAGGTAAACAAAAGGAAAGTAGAGAGCAAGAAAAGTAAAGAAATAAAAATGTAAAAGCTTTCAAAAAGGAGAAAAAAACCCTACACTATAACCATCATATACTATGCAAACCTCCCAGTCTTTAGTAGCCTGAGGCATGAGAGGTACCTGACAATGAGCTTCCAGTCTCCACCTGGCGTCTCAGGATGGGATTTGCTCCACCTAATGACAGTTTCCCCTTCGCGGATAATCCAAGATTGCTGCACTGGCTTCCAAATGTGTTAGCAAATGGGGAGATGCAGCTCAGGGCATGGGCACCAAGTCTGTGTGG
The DNA here is from genome assembly GCA_020662805.1 of Glaucomys volans. Taxonomy (NCBI): domain Eukaryota; kingdom Metazoa; phylum Chordata; class Mammalia; order Rodentia; family Sciuridae; genus Glaucomys; species Glaucomys volans. The sequence goes on from JAJEJO010000816.1 coordinate 385,984, forward strand.
CGTGCAGTCGGTCAGGCTGGGCCCCTGGAGATGGTGTGCTGTCAGCCAAAACGGGGGTGAGGTGGGGTGCTGTCAGTCTGGCCTGTGATCCTGTAGCTCCTGGCTTTTTTTCCCAAAATGGCGGCAGCCACGTGTAACCAAACCTACGGGTACTGTGATGGTGAATTTCCAGACAACAGCAGGCAGCTGGCAATCCACTGACGGTCTGCAGGCTCTGCAGGCTACTGGAGGATGAATGGCAGATGAACCTCAGTCAGTGGGCAATGGGTAGGTGAAAGGCAGGCGATGGGCAGGCCAGAGGCAGGCAAACAGGCAAGTGATGGATGATAGGCGGCGGTCAGTGAGCAATCTGCACTCAAATGTAGCTGCTACACAGGTAGACTGCGGGTGATGGAGGTAGACTTGTTATACACCACAAAAAGATTCTGGAGTGCCATCAGGAGAGAGTCAGCCCCACCCTAATCCCCTCCCTATAGTCCCACCCTAATCCATTCCCCTCCCTATAAATGCTGGCAATTCTGCACACCCCTTTTAGGTGTAAGGGTCGTCATTGCTGGCCAGCTAAAAATAAAGGCTTCCTTTGGCTTTACATGATCCGCTTGGATGATCTTATTTTTGTTGGGTATAACAGACAGATGTGGTAAACAGCAGGGGATCAAAGAGGAGTAAAGACTGCTTCACGGAGAAACAGATTTTCCTCTGAATCCTGAGTTATGGAGCGACAAGGATGCAGCCTCCCTCTAGTCCGCCATCTTGGATATCTCTTAAATAACATTCTAAATGCAGAGGTTTATTTTTATAAGACTCAAAAATGCTCACAATAAAATAAAATGAAATAAACTGCCTTAAAATTAAAATTAAGAATGTCTGTTCATCAAAATCACTAAAATTATAAAAGTTTTCCACAGACTTAGTGAAGGTTACTTATGATACAAATATCCAATGTCCAGGGTAGAACAGATAAATGAACTGGGATATATCCATACCATCAAATGCTAAGCAGAAAAGAAGTCACTGCTAAATGCAGCAGCATGTGTAAGTCTGACAGACATAGCTCTCAGCTAAAGAAATCATATAGAAAATGCTACAGGATGTACAATCTCATTTAAATGAAGTTCAAATAGAGGAAAAACAAGTCCTTGATAATATAAGTAAGACTATTATTTATCTTTGGGCAAGATAATAATTGAGAAGGATATAAATGTATTTTCCAGAATTCAGGGAACATTCTTTAGTTTGGTTACAGATATATTTAGATTGTGAAAATTCACCAAATAGTGCTTTTACTATTTTCCCATTTTCTTGTATATATGTATTATATTTGAATTTAAAAATTTATTATACAAAGTATTATATATGTATTGATAAAGTATTTATATATATGTTTATATTTTTTTCTGGTTCACTGCCAAGGATTTAAAATCTTCAGTGATAATTTTAGATTTCTCCCTATGGCCTTTTAGTAATGTCTATTTTTGCTTCACCTATTTTGAAGGTAGAGCATTAGGGTTATGAAATTTAAAACTGTTAGGCTTCTATTTTTATCATCATAAAATACTACTTGGTATCTTTAATAATATTTAGACTAATTTGTTTGATATATATCCAAAGCACATTGACTTCACATCTGAATTGTTATCTTATTTTTCAAAGCTTTTACTCTTAAGTCCACGTGTGCCTATGTGAAGTGGAACTCCCCAGTCTTGTACAATATCAGAGACTGGAAAGGGTGGCAGGGAGAGGAATAGAAAGAAGTTTAAAGAGAGGCACCGAAACACACAGTGGAGGAATTCCTTCTGGTTCCTGTTTATCACAGTAGGGTAACTGCTAGTTAACACAATCTATGATGTATTTCAAAATGAATAGAGAAGAAAAGTATGAATTCTCAGCATATAAACATGATTAATGATTAAAGAGATGGAAATATTTATTGTCTTGAGCTGATTACTGCACACTGCATACATATATTGAATTACAATAATATAACACATAAAGATACACAAATATTACATTTTTTTTAAAGTGTGACTGTCTCATCTGGATCTTTTGTTGTGCTTTATTTTATTTCATTGTAAATAATCTCTGTTCTTTACTTGAACTGAATTGTCTGGAGCTAACCCAGTTGCAAAATGACTGATGTTAATTTTATCTTGTGTTATTTTTTTTTCTTATTAATATGCAATGTATTTTGGATTAATGTTTTGCCACTTTACAAAAAATGTAAATTCTTTTAATAGTATATATAGTATATATGCATATTTCATATGTATGTGCATATTATATATACATGCATATTTTATGTGTGTGCGCGCGCGCGCGCGCGCGTGTGTGTGTGTATGTGTGTTAGGTGTTGGAGTCATCATTTTAGACAAGCCAAAATGAAAAGACCATTATTTACTTACTGCAACAGCAAGCAACAGGCAAGAGAGACAGGCACCATACTCCAGAGTTTCACATTTCTCATGCAATAGCACTAGGAAAAGATCAAAGGACAAGAAAACAAATTAGGAAAATCACTCACTCATAACTGAGGAGCTCCTACCCAAAGGCTCCCATGTGGGGGGGGCGGGGCTGAGGGGCCATGAGGAAGGAGTAGGGAAAGCACTAACAGTGAGATAGTATGGAGTCATACTGGGACCAGCACATTGGCCAAGGTCTGCCCTGTAAGGAGGTCTAGAAAGTGCCTGAGCCCAGACTCCTAAGCAGAAAGCCTCCAAACTGAGGCTTACGGGCTAGGAATGCAGATATGCATATGAATGTGGTTTTGGGCTCGAGCTAGGGGCTAAGTCTTTGACTACACCTCACACTGGAAAACCTGAATGTACTGACTGTACACTATGTTGGTACAGATGGGCAACTCCCAAATGAGGTCTGCTTGGCAATGCATTGTAAATGCCTCAGTTGGGACTGAAAAAATCACACACAGAAAATTTGTCTCAGAGGCAGATTTTCATATGCACCGTATATATGATGTGCCTCACAATAAAGTGGCATTGTTGTTAATGTATCAATAGACTTTTTATGATTTTTAGTATGTATATGTATATGATTTATAGGGGGAGGAACAGATAGGAAAACATTAATTTGTGGAAACTAAATTATAGTTAGGAGCATAAAATTCTAGTGCACACACAGTAGAGTGAGTATAAATGACACCAATGTATTATATATGTCAAAAACCTAGAAGAAAGAATTTTGAATGTTTTCAACATGAAAAATGATGAATGTTTGAGGAGATAGATATATATATAACCTGATTTAAACATTCCACAATGTATGCAGGCTTCAAGATATAACATGAGAGTCCCTCATTGATCTGCATTACTTTCATGGTTTATCAGTTAAAATTATTTTAATTTAAATTTTAAAAAGAAAGAAATAATTGTCAGAGATAAAGGCAGAAATTTTGGACACAATATTTTAATTTTATTTTAATGGTTTGTTTTCTGTTACTACAGGTGAGAAAGTCAGACTCTTCTACAATTGCTAAGATAGAAATAATAAATTCTGTAAAAGAAAAATATCTTATTATAAATAAGAAGAAAAAATATACTACTTCATATGTTTATACAATATGTCATTTATTTTCTCTTTCATTCTGTCATATGGATTTGTTTCTATGTGGATGCTTTACTTCATTTTGAAAGACTACTATGCTATAGTATACTATATTGGGAGCATATTAGTGAAAAATTTTGTCATTTTGTCAGCCCTTCATTTACAGGAATTTTAAAAGTTTTCCTTTAACTTTGAAGACCCTTTTTGTTTTGCTTTTACATAAAATTCTAGGTAAACTGCTTCTTCTTCTTCTTCTTCTTTTTTTTCCTACCTTTTAAGGCATTTTTTTCCATTCTCCTCCATTTTCTTTTCTGGCACTGTTGATTGTTAATTTTGTCCTTCAGAATGAAACATGTCTATGTTATCTCTCTGCTTTAAATATTTTCACTCTAGTTTTTAAAATATATCTGTAATATACTGTTATGATTTTTACATATTTATTCTCCCCTTAAGTTTTCTGAATTACTTGAATTATAGGAAATTATCCAACATTATCTCTTTGGGTTTTTTACATCCTATTCTCTTTCTCAATTTTTATTCAGTTTATATTTAGGTTCAAATATTTGATGTTTACCTTCAATTCATTAGCTATTCTATTCTATTATTTCATTAGGTTTCTCCTTTTCTTCACTTTGGTAATTTCAGTGACCTGTCTGTATGTTCATTATCCTTTCTTCTGTCTGATCAGAGGACAAGAAAACAATTTAAGAAAATCACTCACTCATAGCTGAGGAGCTCCTGTTAAACCTTAAATCTCAATTTTTTATTTTGTTTTATCAGTTAGTTATATAACCAATAAATAACCTTAAATCTCAAATTTTTTTTATTTGGTTTTATTGGTTAGTCTTCTTAGTTATATATGACAGTAGAACCCATTTTGATAAAATTATACAAGAATAGGATAGGTCTTATTCTAATTAGGACTCTATTCTTGTGGGTGAGCATGATGATGGAGTTCACTTAAGTAATTTTATATGTATGCATAGGAAAATTGTGTTCGATTTATTCTACTATCTTTCCTATTCCTATACCCCTCCCTCTCTTACATTCCCCTTTGTCTAATCTACTGAACTTCTCTTCTCCCCCTCCTTGTCTCCTTTATTGTGGTTTAGCTTCCACAAATCAGTGAAAACATTCAACCATTGATTTGGGGGGAAGATTAGCTTATTTCACTCAGCATGATATTTGCCAGATTCATGCATTTACTGGCAAATGTCATAAAGTCATTCTTTCTTTATGGCTAATATTCCACTGTGTGTATGTACCACATTTCTTTATCCATTCATCTGTTGATGGGCAGTTAAGTTGGTTCCATAGCTTAGCTATTGGAAATTGTGCTGCCATAAACATTGATGTGGCTGTGTCACTATAGTATGCTGATCTTAAATCTTTTGGATATATACCAAGGAGCTGGATAACAGGGTCAAATGGTGGTGCCATTCATAGATTTTTGAGGATTCTCCGTACTGCTTTCCAGAGGAATTGAACCAATTTGCAATATCACAGCAATATGTAATGTACCCTTTTCCCACATTGTCGCTAACCTTTGTTGTTACTTGTATTCTTTTTTTAAAATAATTGTGTTGATATTCTGGGGGTTTTTTAGCCTTTATTTGTTTATTTATTTTTATGTGGTGCTGAGAATCAAACCCAGTGCCTCACACATGCTAGGCAAGGGCTCTACCACTAACCCACAACCTCAGCTTGTATTCTTGATAATTGCCATTCTGACTAGACTAAGATAGAATCTCAGTATACTTCCAGTTCTAAAAGCTGTCTGAGTCATTATTAGAAAGTTCATTTATTTATCAAATCCTTGATGTTTTTAATCTATTTTGTAAATTTTCATCTTTTATTTTTATGAATTTTAATACTTTTTAATATATTATGAAATATGTGTACAATAGCTTTATAAAGCCAAATGCTAGTTTTAAAAACCGGATCTTAAGTCTACCAACTATTTTTTGCTCTCGGTTATGAGTCACATTTTAATTATTCTTACTCAACTGGTGTTTTAAAATTTTGTGTTGAAAACTTTTATTAAAAAGAACCAAATAAATTCATGTAAATATTATTTTTCTAGAGGGCAAAAATCCCTTTCCTTTGTTCATCCCTTTCCTTTGTTTCCTTTGTAAGAAATGGTGATCATTTTCATTTAATTAGGAATTCTGGTACAGGAGGACTGTGCTGCAATTAAATCAATTAAAGTTTAAAAATTCTTGGAAGCAAATTCCGTGCCGTGTGTATTACTGAACTCTCCCTCTGACTGAACTTTTGTATCTAGGCATTGTAATATGACACAAATCTACCCCACCCGCACCTTTGCAGAAGAAAATAGATCCTAGCCTGTCATACTACCTCTAATACATTCAGCAAAAGTCACATGAGAAGTCTTGCCAGGTAGGCAAAATAGTTCTGTATGGAGTATACAAAGCTCTTACCCACCACAGCAGCTCTCGTGGGCTTTAAACTTTTGCTGGTTTCTCTTAATCCCAGGAAAGTCCCCTTTTAATGATATGTCCAATCCTTTAGTCATCTCATCCAGAAAGGAATCATTATTAACTGAAATTTATTTCCTTCAAATTTCTTTTTAAATGAAAGATTTTGTTTAAAAAAATATATGTTATATATATATATATATATAAATAGTTGCTCAGTTATTTTACAGTTACTGCTAAAGAAGCAGTGGTGTGCTGTTTCTACATCCCCAAAAAACTGAAACTGCAAGATATGAAGTCCTAAACAGAATTGTAGTTTTTATTTATGGTTTAGCTATATAAACTCTGAGCATTCTTTCTTCTTTGTTTACAATTTTAAGATTTTTTAAAAATATATGGTTTCAACATAGAAGTGTCTTATTACTTCATTTTTATTTGATTCTGTTTAGCGAAGTTTGAGGAAAAAAAATCACATACTCAGATTTCCTGGAAATATGAACAAATCTCCTTGTAGTTTTTCATAACTTTGTTTTATTATTTTATCTTTGAAGGCTCTGAATAACTATTAGCATGATTTTGGGGGGTTTTTTTGGGGGGAGGCATGGTAGGGATTGAAGTCAGGGGCACACAACCACTGAGTCACATTTCCAGACCTATTTTGTATCTTATTTAGAGACAGGATGTCACTAAGTTGCTTAGTGCCACTCTGTCGCTGAGGCTCACTTTGAACTCATGAATCTCCTATCTCAGCCTCCCCAGCTGCTGGGATTACAATGTGTGTCACCATGCTACATGAGTTATTTTTTAATCATGAAAAGTATATCTGATAGCCCCAGACTACCCAAAATTAAGTCACTAATGGGTATCACCATGGGTATATATATGTCCATGAGAAACAGTATGGTAGCCAAAAGCCACAAGAACTTGGGGGTGTGTAGTACAGATTCATAATTTCATTTTATTAGACAGTGAAGATATAACACTTATTCCTCCCTGGAAAGCATATAGGATTTGTATGTGTATTGATTTGTAAATCTTTTATATTATTTGTCAGAGGCAAGCACTTGTCACCTGTGTTCTTAATTAAGCCTGCCCAAATTTCCAATTTTGAGTTTGTCCATTTTGGCTGTCAATTGGCCTAATTTTCCCATTTTTAGTATGGTAATTTTCTGGAGCTTGAACAGTACATTGAATGCCAATTTAATGACCTGGAACAATTCCACTCTCATTTGTTCCTGTTAGATCATTTCACTGGGAGGCTATTCCTCCTCTATATAGACCCTTAGCCTTTTGCTGAAATACTGTTATGAATTTAATTCCTGGGTCATGCAGTTAATCTGTACCAAAATCCTAGTCTTTCCCACCTAAAGAAACTCCTTATATATTGATTTTGATTAATGTAAATTTAATACAGCTAATTACATTTCACATTCTTTGGAGCATATGGATCATAAATTGACCCTCATTATTGATTACTTACTATTCCTGTGCAATCACAATATTATTTTATTCCAACCACCTCCATTAAACTTGTCTCATGATGATTCACTGTGATCCCATATTTAGTGATGAAACTGGGCACTTGGCTAGAATTTATTATACTAGTTTTGACTGATAAAAATGAAAACAGAAAGAACAAAGGATAAGGTAAACAATCAAGTACTAAAAAGCTTTGGCAAATGAATTGGTTAGCTGTAATAAGAGGAAGAGATTACTGAAGAGATTAATGAACTGAGAAAAAAAAACAACATTCATTGCATTTGCAATTTCTCTTGAATTCTCTCCTGATGCCAGGCTTAAATATTTTATGTCTTTTAGTTGTTTCTTATTAAGCAAATGCTAATTTAAAGTTTGACAGTAACCATCTCTGATACCTGCTACCCTGGTCACATAAATTTGCCTTTTCAACAGTATTATCACATACTGAAATAGCACATCATATCTAAAGTATCTATTCACTTAATATTAATTATACATACATTTAAATTTCACTAGAAAAAGATTGCTTTAAAGACATTCTGGACTCAGTTCATTAAGAAAAAGTAATTACTCTATTAATGCCTTAGGTTATTCTCTTTTGTAAGTTAATAAAATCATAACTGAATTATTTATTTAAAAGAATGATTTATAGATCTTTAAAGATATACATATCGTTTTAAGGGATTCCATTTTTGGTCTTAGAAAGATGTGCCAATTTGGTTATATTGTCACTATAAACACAAAGACATTGATCTTCACAGTGAGCATCAGTTCCAAAGGAGTAGTCTATCAGTCCAAGGTACTATTGAAGAATATTTGGAATTTTTACATGGAATTTAAAAGAACTCCTTTATTTATAAATGCCTTACCAAAGATTCTGGGAGTATGTAAGCCTAATTTTAGTCACAAACTTGCAGCCACTTCAAATACATGATTTTCTAATGCCACTAAGCTGAAACAGCATATGGATCATATTTTTAGGCAATCTAAAATTTTGAGAAAAAAAATCTGCAAATGTAAGTGGAAAGTATAAATAACATACTTTCAATCAATTCAGAAGGTGTTACTCTCTTAATAATCATAGTAAGGAATGGAATGGGAGAAAATGAATTCAGAAGAAAACAAGAAAAAGATCTACACATAGAGTACAAATTTGGAAAAATAATTCCTATCCATTTACATGTTATAAAATTTCATACTTTGAGGTTTTCTTAAGATTTTCCTTTCCCATGAAAATAGAATAAATCCATTACAGTAACCCTGATAATATATTTTAAAAACTTAACAACTTCAATTATAACCATTTATTTAAGGATTCGGATACTTAATTCAAAATCTCCATCTCATTGATATGTATGAACTCCGAAAGGAAATAGCAATAAGTTTATTCAGTGTTAGTGGATTATTTTAGAATGAACATCTGGCTGAGAGAAAAGTGCAACCCTGAAATTCCCATAAATATCTACCTTTTAGTGATGAAAAATTAGTGTCAGTATCTCAAGGAACACACCTAAAAAGGGACTTGCTCTCAAAGCCAAAACCTCAAAATGGTAAAACATAATAGGCAATGTATGAACTTAAGTCTTTTAAGTACTCATTCTGAGGGAAAAAGTAAGATTTGTAAAGAGAACTGATTTTGAGAGATGTAGTTTTTACCTACAAAGAGCAAATTTAAGACATTAGATACATTAAATTAATATACCAAAATATGTACTTTCAATTTAAATGTATCTAATATTATCAGATTTTTGTAATATAAAAATATAGCACGAATATCATACAGAATATTATTAAAGGAAATATTATTTTAACAAAAGCCATATATTACCAAGGAGTTATGAAATACCCAGCAAAGGCTCAAGGAATTTTATAACATTCACTAAAGATCAGAATTGAGTGCTAGCTATAGGCAAATTACTTTACTAAATACTTTTGACTCTAAATAGTACTTGATACTGTCCTTTGATGAGGAAGTCAGTCCTTCAGGCAGCAAAGTCCAGGTCTGAAAAATATGTGGCTTGCATACAGAAACTTGGCAAGAGATTTTGACATTCTATAGCCACAGCCATCTTGCTGCCACGATTGCCTCATCTTTTAATTCTTTGAGAACAGCCCTGGAAAACAATAAGCCCTTGAGTGTAACTGCGGGTAACTACTCTGTCTTCTACATGACCTTCTCCATCATAGTGACTTTTATCATGCTTTCTGCAGGTCAAGGAACCAAGTTAGAGGTTCTTCCAAAAGATAAGCATGTCCATCTCAATGATAAACTCAGAGAGAGGGAGAAATGAACACTAGGTATACCTGCGTACCCTTTGAACTTTATTCCCCCCCGCCACCTGAACAAGGATATTATGACAGCATTTGAGGTCTCCTCAGATCAACATCTGCTCATAGATCATATCTAATATCTCACCAATACTTGGAAATTGCTTTTGTCCCAGTGTAAATGACTCATGGAGAAAGATTGGAGAAATCATTTCTGCATCTACTTTCTTTGGCATCTCAGGACCTTCCTCAAAAGAACCAAACCTGTCTGGAGATTAGTGAAAAAACAGCCTTTGGGTAGGCTGACATAAATCTTCTCTTCAACCCTATTGATTTTCTCTGTAAGTGGGGGTGTGGAGGTGGGTAGATATATACACCATATAGATGCTATATATACTTTCTATAGATACAATATACACTCTGTATATATAGTTATTATACAGAAGCAAAATCCTTCATCCCCTTTATTAAACCATGGTCTAGGAACTATCATGATCACCCTAAGGTCAAAACTTCCTATTCACTGTTTTGTCCTTGATATATATTAAGGTATTTCTGTCCACCTTGCTTTTATTAAATGACACTCTCCATTCCCCTTCTGATGTGAATCCTATCATCCTCATTGAAATTAAAGAGGCCAAGTCTATAAAATCTCTGAGACAGTCCATCATGACCTTAGGAGGTGTATTCCTCTAAGGGAATGACTTCTCCTGGAGTCAGGCCTGGGACATAGTCAAGACTTGAGTGACTTTGGACTGCTATAGAGAAAGGGCAAAATAAGTGGCCAGATAAGTATAGTGGGCAGCAAGGCTTGTAGCAAACCAGATTCATTGTGAACTCATCCACACTCTGTGCTGGTTTTTGGAGAGAATTTCATAGGGTGTATATAATATAATCACATGTCTGCATTTCTTAGTCCTTGGATTTCTTTCCTCAATATCCTTTCAATGCAATTTTTGCATATGTACATCCTAAAAAACTGGGCCTCTTTATTTTAGGATTTCCAAAGGAAACACACCACCATTTGAACTAGGCACAAATGCACGTGAAATCCTCTGAAGGGTGGATAACTGCCTCAGCCTTGCATGATACCTCTGAAAGTATAGGTCATACCATGGGAATCAAGGGAGTACAAGTCAGTCCTTGTGCACCAGTAAGTCACTGTTTATAACAACCATGGCAACTGTAGTTTGCAAAATACTTCCAGTTGTCTGTGGACAGCTCTCTATGCATGGAGGCAAAACAGATTTTGGTAGCCTGGAGGCAGCACTCTGACAGAGATGTGGGTGGTT
>JAJEJO010000816.1:402018-418490 GCA_020662805.1 Glaucomys volans
CAACTCTAATCCACACGCAAGGTGACTGGCTAGACTAGTGGTAGTGTTGGTGGGGATGGTGAGTTGAGAGTGGACTTGATATCTACTTTGAAGGCAGAATCAACCAACTAGTACAAAAGATGTGGGTAATGGTTAAAAGGAGGAGTAAAGAAAGACGGGTAGTTTCCAGAGAGGGGTTAAAGAAATCTTTCTGAACACATCACCAGAAACATGAGGGGATATCTAAAGAAAGATGTAAACTTAAGAGGAGGAGTTTATTAAGATACCAGTTGTAAATTCGGTGTGATATGCTAGTGAGGATTAGTTAGGATGAGGGAAAAGCAGTGTTGCAGAAAAAAAGCAAATATGATTCCTGGGGTATGGTCTTTGAGAAGGATGGGATTTCAGCTGGTCTTTTCAATGAGCATGGAAAATTTTCCATGAGAGGTGAACGTATGGATGCTCGGGAGGTTGGCAGAGTTGGTGGTGAAGAGTTCCAAATTCTTTTCATTTAGCATTTTTTCCCCTCTAGTGAAACCAAATGCAAGATCATAAGCTAAAATTGAAGGAAAGGCAGAGGTGTTGAAAGTTGGAAGAAAAAGACTGTGTTAGAGAATTGACTGGGACTGTGGCAGAGTGAATTGGCAGTAGAAATTCAGCAGGTTACCTAAGGGTGACTATGAAATTTAAATCAAGATCTGTAAGAATGCTTGCTTATTTATAGCCACATTCATTTACCCAGGAGCAGGATAAAAGCTGGGAAATTCTTGGGTCCAATTTGTTTTTAGGTTCACCAGCCCAAAGAAAATGGTGAAGGAGTAAGAGAGCAATTAAATCAAAGAGATTCAGAAAAAAACTTAGGTTCATGGTGGACCATTACCAAACGTTTGGAGAAAGAAGGAGAAAAACAATCAAATATTAATGAAAGAATTGCTGGAATTCAAGTATAAGAGGCATCACTAGAAACCCAGAAGGTGGTGTCTAGAAAACAGGAAGCTCAAATTCAAGTCTGTGAAGGGGATTGAAAGTTCTAGATGGAAACTAAATAAGCAAAAAGTTATGTTGGGGCAGAAGATCTTTGCAGGTCTGGAAATTCTGAAGCTCTAGTATGGGAAGGATTGTCCATTCAGGTATTCAGAATTATAATACCTATGGCATGCATAGTATTGAAGAGAAAGTGAACTGTTCCAAAATTTTCAGGTAATAAAGAAACAAAATCTGAGAATCTGTAGAGGATTATACTGAGGAAAAATGGCAGGTAGTATAATCTATCATGTGTGCTCAGAATTGGGGACTTTTTAAGATGACAGAGATGGGACATTCCACAAGCAGAAATGAAAAAGGACATTCCCCCTGCCATGTACTGTACACCCAGAGGTGATCTTTGAGAAATGACAACTGCCAACAACTCAAAGTTGCATATAGCACCGAGTGTTCCTTACACAGGGTTCCTCACATAAATGACTTACATGGTTTTATACATTGCTGCTTCCTTGACATTGTCCCATGAATCAGAGAGACTGTCTCAATCTATTTTATGAATAAAGCAGAACTCTGGATTATATTCCCCTACCTCCCATAAAATTTCTACTTCTCTCTGTCCCTTCTCTATCTTACTAAATGCCATCCATTTAACAAGCTATTCCCTGAAATAATCCCAGAAATTATTTCTGAAACCTCTCTTTCCTTCACTCTTCACATCTCATTCATCAATGAGTCCTTCAAATTTGTCTTCAAAATATATCTAACACTGGCTATTTGATTGTTTGACTAACTAATGATTTGCTAATATCCTCGACTGAAGTTATTTTTTAAATTTATTTATGTACTCAATTGTTTATCTTTCTATCCTAGAACCTAAGTAAATACCTTGAAACCTCCTGTCCTGTTTACCTTTGTATTTTTACTTCCTAGGTCAGCATCTGACAGACATTTAGCAACAATAAATATTTGTTGACTAAATAAATGAACTACAGTTTAACTACCAATAATGTAAATAATTTTTCTTCAGTAAGGAGAGCTTCATTGTCCAGAAGAATCTGTATTATAAATTTTTATTGATATTATACTTAATTACTCTGAACTTTAGTTTCCTCACCCAAATATAAGGAACTTGAAATGAATGTATGTCAAATGTTTCCTCCTGACCTTAAACACAATCATTGTAAATCATAAACAACTCTGACTGGATTTCAAACTAAGACATTTGGATGACCTAGAATTTTGTCCTAAGTTCAAATATGTGGTGAGGGGAGGCAATTTTACCATTTATTTTGCCATCGTTATAAATTTCTAGTGCCAGCCATGGTCATGGATAGACCCTCAAATCTGTGTGGCTGCTTCACGGATCTGGCAAATCAGCATTTTGTTGGAAGCACATATGGAGCCACCTTATGCCGGCCTGCCTTCTGCCAACGGGTATAACAGTTCTAGGTCATTGTATTGCCAAATACTTTGACATATTTTTACCTGCGTAGGATCATGACTAAGACCTGATACAACTAAAAGCCCCAAGATATTGGCCTCTCTCACTGCTGGTAATTCAGTGAAGAGGAATGGAAGACCCCAGGCCAAGGCTGTGATCCATGATGAGAAGACAAGCACTTTAGCTGGTATGTGTGTTCCATTATACAAGCCGGGCTTCGTTTTTCATGTCAGAAGAAATCTGCCAGTTTCTGTTCTAAAGATTCTGTGCTGCCTAATGCTGTTTGAAGAAATATACAGTTTTACAGAATTAGGATATTTTATGCTAATTTTTTGGCTCTGAATAACTAAGCAGAGGGTACTTGTGGTGCTTATTTAAATAACATCTCCACCCTTCTTGTCTCTTTTGGAAGGTTAATCTCACAAGCTGGCCAGACATAGATTATACAGCCCATCTCACTGACAAGAACAGGGCACTTTACTGAGGCCTGGTCTGTTGGTTTATACATACAGACGGTCCCAGAACATGAGCCTGCTCTTCTTAATTTGGCATCATTAGCAGACTGTCCTTTGAAAGACCTCCAGAGAAGATGCCTCCAATCAAAATTTTAGCCCAGCAACAATTCTGTTAGAAAAAAAGAACTTGAACTAGTCTAGCTACTGCAGTCAACTTATTATTTTCATAAACATAGACATTTTCTTCTAAAAAAGAAATGAGAAATGTATTTTCACTCATTTCATTAATTTTGTTTTATATTATTCCATGCTGTAGGCAATAGCTATAACATAGATATGTAGGTTACTTAAGACACTTAGAGCAGAACAACACACTGAATGTGAAATAAAGATTTATTTTTCAATAGCAAGAAAATAAAAATACCCTCATTCTTTCCTACTGTCTCTATTGGAAATAACCTCCATAAAAGAGAAAGAATTTACAAATAAAAAATAAAGTGTAGGCAAACCAATGGATCGCAAAGGAAGGAAATTTACAAGATAACATCATCACACTGTTCCAATCGTTAGGTTTTCTTCCTGAGCCTCTCCACGTTCAGTTACTTAAATAAGGTGATCTGTTTAAAACTGCAAGGCGTAAAATAGAGCTGCTTTAAATGGGTCACACTGACAATATAACCAAATTTTCTTCTTTTAGACAGTCATGATTTTGATTTATTTCTGAAGAAAGAAGATAATTTTATGTACAGGGTAGAATGCTTTCAATGTAAAAAAAATGGAGGAAATGAGTCTAAATTATAAGTCTCATGAATCTGGGATATTTTAGTTTTGTATAGAAGTATCATTATAGAGAAATCTTAGCTTCTAACCTAACATGGAGCTGTTAAAGAGACTTGAATCCTATTTACTGATTGATTTTTCATATTCATATGCTTTCTTCCTAAAGTTGGAAAGAGGTAAAATATGTATGAGGACACATGATGTAATAAATTCATGTATGTTAATATGAATTTTCCCTAGAAACAGAATTCTTAAGCACCTGTCTTCATGGGAACATCTGGAGACCGCTATCAGTGCGGATGAAAGGGACACTTGTAATCTAGTTATAGACACACAGAGTCACCAAGCATTGTGCCAATATATAAATTATCTTATAAATTTTAGTTCAGGTTTTCAAAATAAAGCATTTGATTACATTATTAACTATATCCATTACAGAGCATATTTCTCTAAGGGAGGAGTATTTGATCAGAGTGAATATAATCAAATGATAATCTTTTTTCCTTTTTTCCTTTTGTTTGGTACTGGAGATTGGACCCATGGGTGCTTAACCACTGAGTCACATCCCCATCCCTTTTTTATATCTTATTCAGAGTCAGGCCTTCTCTGAGTTGCTGAGGCTGGCTTTGAACTCACGATCCACCTGCCTCAGCCTTCTGAGCCACTGGGATTATAGGTGTGCACCACCATGCGTGGCTTCACATTATGATTTCTTACAGTAGTCTTCTCTCCCTTGGACAAAAACAAACCATGATGACAGTTCAAATTTTTGTACTGAAAAATTGTTGGAGGTTAAGACAAAATAAAAGCAATAACTGTTGCCTCTTAAAGATGGTTGTAATTAAAGATTAGGAAAAGTAAAAATCTCAAAATTTAAATGAATACAAAGATAAAAATTTAACACTTTACCATATGTGCCACCAGGAAAAATACAATTGCATTAACAGATCATTTGGAAAATTAATCTTAGAGGAATTGATATTCCAATGAGGAAAGGGAAATAAGTAAAGTGAAAAAAGAAGGAAGGAAAGAAAGGTCAGGCAGGCAGGAAGGAGTAAGGGAAAATAATGGCAAAAGGCCTTGGTTATAGTTTTCTTTTTGATTAAAATGGTTTCTTTTAATCAAGCACTGAAACATAATTGTTCCATCCTGCCAACCCTGAGGTTTTGCCCCAAAGTTAAAGGCAGGAGAATTCATAGAAGGAGTGCCCCAAACTATCCTGAGATAAGACCATTTGGGATTCCAAAGAAAGAAGTACATACATCAGGGTCATCAATCCAAAACTTGGAATGGATCCACCATTTGACTCAGCTATCCCACTCCTTGACCTATACCCAAAGGACTTAAAATCAGCATACTACAGTGATGCAGCCACATCAATATTTATAGCTGCCCAATTCACAATAGCGAGAGTGTGGAACAAACCTAGATGCCCTTCAATAGATGAATGGATAAAGAAACTGTGGTATGTACACACAATAGAATATTATTCAGCCACAAAGAAGAATAAAATTATGATATTTGCAGGTAAAGGGATGGAGTTGGAGAGAGTATCATGTTAAGTGAGATTAGTCAATCCCAAAAAACCAAAGGCCGAATGACTTCTCTTATAAGTGGTTGATGACACATAGCAGGGGTGGGGGAGGGAGGTATGGGAAGAATGGAGAAAGGATAGATTGTACAGAGGAAACTGAGGGGTGGGGAGGGGGTGGGGAGGGGGTGGGGAAGGAAAGATAATAGAATGAGACAAATATCTTTAGCCTATGTATATGTATGAATAGGCAAATTGTATGATTCTACTTTGTGTACAACCAGAAAATGATAGTTGTACTCCATTTGTGTGCAATGAACTAAAATAATAATAATAATAAATAATCATAATAATAAAAAATAAATAAAAAACATTTATTAGAAAATTGTGGAGATGGAATACAGCGATGCTCCATTGGTCACAGGACAAGGGATGTTCTACCTAATTATGTCCATAATGAGGAGTTTGTGGTGTGGTGTTTAAATAAAGGTTTAAATGCTTTGGCTCAGCTGGAGTTCATTTGTTTCAGGGTTTTGGGCAACAACCCAAACATACAGGGAAAACCTGCAGCTGGACAGGTCCCATAGTGAGCAGGGAGCTTCTTGACTTCTTGGTTAGGGCAAAAAGAAGAGGAGCCCCTTGATAATTGTGCTTTAAAATGGATTAAGTTTAATAACTTAGATATTCTAAAGCAGAAGTAGATTTTGCCATATATTAATGGCAAAACATAAAAAAATAGAAAAATGAAAAAAGAATATTATGTGAAAACATGGCTGATGTATTTTCAGTATTGTCATATCACTAGTTATATGAAAGTATTTACATATGACAATCACATCTAGAACATGAACCATTAATTATATGAAACCTAACAATTGATTTTGCATAAATTTCTTGTCCTTTTCAAGTCACTTCCAACCTAAGAAAGTATGGTAAATATTTTAAGTAGAGAACTATGTTTATATCTCATGAGAATTTAACTATTAACATTGTTTAAAATAATTACATTTGATTTTGGAATTGCTTTGGTATATAATCTACTTCCTGAAAAATTTATCCTTATAACAGTTGTTCTTTCTACAACTCCACTGTCTCCCTGTATTTTATATTTAATTTATTCTAACTGCAGCTTTTGCTGTTTTGTGCTTTTAATCATGTATTTCCACGTATACTTTTTTAGAGAAGGTATGCCCTCTATTTTAAAGCCAATAGTGGTAAAGCAAGGTTAGAAAGGGACCTTTTAGAACATTCTTATTATAACTGTCATTGCCTAAATGTGCTATGTGTTAGGTTTATTTTAACCTAGGCTTTACACATTAATAAACTGTTATGTAGGTGGTAAAACAAAATTAGAAAGGCTGCTAATATTATAACAAGATTATTTTAAAAGGACACCAAGGATTTGAAATAGTGATCTGAAATTTTATAAAGGGTATTTGATTTGTCTATAAAAGGGTTAATATTTTATTAACTATATTAACAATATTTTTAAAGAAATATTTCATTTTAAGATAAATATTAATCAAAAATTTTACTGACTCTTAATAAAGTTCATCATAAATATATAAAGACTATATTAAATGATGGAGAAAATATTTGAAGAAAATAAAAATTAGTATATCAATGATTTGGCCACCTTTATGCTGTCCAAGAGATCTCTTTAAGAACACAGGATTCCCAAATATTAAGAAAAATATTAATGTGTTTACATCATTGAGTAATATCATACTCTGCCATATAACATTCCACAAAGGAATTAAAGGTCATTTAAAGTATGACACTTACTTTTCAAGGTAGGGGCTAAGAGTTTAAATCTGAAGCAACTTAGCTGCCTTAAATTCATAACTCACTTTAAGAATGAGAGAGAATCAATTACCCACAACTTATAAATTGTTTGATGACCCAGTTTTCACTTGCAGATGTGTGAGATGCTACAAGTTTGCCAATATTAGCTATTATTCTAATAAATAGTAATTTACTAATGACATTTCTTTCATTAAAAATATTGAAAGAAATGACACTGATCTCTCTTCCGCACTCAGCCACAGCCTATGTCTTTGCTTTTTTTCTCAGAAAAACTCAAAAGAGTTGCTCATATTTACTGTTTAAAGCACTTAGTTACTTTCAATTCCTCACCATTTAGACTTTCAACCCTCACTGCTTCTGCAAAACTACCCTTACCGAGGACATTTACCTGAGTACTAAATGCAAAAGCTAAGTTTCATTTTCCTTCATGCCCAGTCTTGTTGCATTTTGACAACCCACATTCCTCTCCACAAATAGCTTTCTTCACTTGAATTCCAATATGACATACTTTCTTTGTTTACCCTCTAGCTCCCAGACACCTCCCTTTCAATCTCCTGTGTGGTCCCCTCTGCTTTGCTTCCTCATGTTGGGATGCTCCAGAGCCAGGTCTTCACTGCTCTCTCTGCACTAAGTCCCCTAATTACCTAAAGCAGAAGAATGACTTTGAAGTGAGGACTCCTTCATGAACTTGTGATGACTGCAAATACACAGGGTCTTACTTGCACTGTTTACACTGACAGTCTTAATAAGTTTATCTTTGAGTTATGGCTTTCAGGTGTAATCTGATAGAAAAGGGAACATGTGCCAAGTGCTTGAAGCTTCAGCTCATAAGCAATTCTTCTTCCCAAGCAATTTCACTTCCCCAAGATGGGTCCATTGCCTCCTGCTCCACTGCTCCCACACAGTCATCACTACCACTTTCTGGATGCTGTGAGAGATGTGGGTGCAGGTATGAGAAGAATTGGGGGCTGCAAGGTGGGACTCTGAGCATCTTTGAGGATCTGAACTTACTATATGAGCATCCCATGCCCAAGGAAGTACAACATCAAATGGCAAACATCATGATAAGTTGAAAGAGATTGCAGAAGAAAGGAAGAAACTTTTTCCTACCTTTTTTTGCCCTGGGTCCCACAGATTGTGTAGTTTATATAGTTAGCTCTGTTTCCAAAGCTGTCTACATTCATCCAACTTCCAAATATGAATCTTCAGCTCAGAACTATGCCCAGAATTCAAGATGACTTCATCCAACCAACTTCACAGCATCTCTATTTGATTTTATAATATAAAATTCTTAAAATCAAGTTGACAAACTTAATATTGTCCCAGAGACTTGATCCTCCAATAGTTTTACCTATCTAAAATGATGGCAATCCCATACATTCAAATAAAAAGGCCAAAGCTTATCCAATCTTTATTATTTCCCACACTTCAAATCCATTCCTTCAGGAAACTCATGACCCCTGAAACCTTACCATTTTCCACTACTCCCAACTTAATCTTTCATCTAATAGCTACAATGGCTCAAGTGTGGCCTCCTCATCTCTAAGTCAGTACACCTCTCCCAAGGACTCTTCTGAACTGTGTAGCTGCAGTGAGTCATTTAATAAAAGGAGACCATTCACTTATCCCTCTTTTCAAAACCCTACTTTAGCTTTCTTCCTATAGCCTCAGGGTAAAACCCTTGGTCCTCTCTTAATCTGGCTTCTTCTTTGACTTCATCTACTACATTTGATAACTTTGCTCCCTCTATTCTAACCACACTGGATTCCTTATTTCTTTAAACATGTGGGGCTTGTTCCTGCGTTAGGAGCTTTTCACTGACCATTTACTCTGCTTGGATTATCTTTACCCTAATATGCACATGGACAAATCCCTCACCAACTTCAAGTTTTATTTAATGAAACTTTTCCTGGCCATCCTATTAAGCACTGCAACTTGCCAAGTCACTCCTCTGCACCTCCAATCTGCTTTATCTTCTTCTATCTTTTCATTTTTCTCATCATCTAACATGCTATCCAATTTGTTTATTTATTGTACTTACTTGTTTGCTGTTTTCTCATGTTAAAAATGTGCTTTCTAAGATGACAGAGACCTTGTCCACCAATGTATTCAAAGCACCTGGCGCAGCATCTGGAAGATAGTTAAAATCAAGTAAACATTTGGTGGATAAATGAAAGTAAAAACTGTAGATTAAAACATCAATCCTAGAATATGAAGTGTCATAAATAAATTCATATTAATTATGATTGTAAGAATGCTTGAAATGCTTATGAATGTAAAGCATTCATAAGACAGTAAAGGAAATATCCATAAAATATATATGCGTGTATAATCATCTGGCCATTTGTATTAATCTTTCTGAATGTGAAATTCTTCCTGTCAGGCCATGTGAACATTCAATTGAATTTATTTTTCAAGGATTTTCCTCAGGAAACATGAGCCCAATGTGCATCCGCAGATGAGTGGATACACACTATGTGGTATATGTTAACAATGGAGTTAACATTCAGTCTCAGAAATGAAAAAAATTCTGTCACATCTTACAACATGGATGAAACTTGAGGATATTACACTGAGTGAAATAAATCAGTCTCCAAAAGACAAATATGATTGGTTCCAATGATATGAGGAATCTAATGCAATTAAATTTGTAGAAACAGAAGAAATAATGGTGGTTATCAAGGATTGAGGGAAGGGAGAAATGGAAGTTGTCATTTGATGAGTACCGAGTTTCAATTTTGCACCATGAAAAAGTTCTAAAGATCTGCTTCTCAACAATATAAATATTCTTAACACTACTCAACTATGCACTTAAAAATGGATAAGGTGATAAATTTTGTATTATGCATTTCTTGCCACAATTAAAAGCATATATTTAAAAATTAATGGGAACATTATTTTTTGTTAATTGTTAATTGTTAATGGGAACATAATTGTTTCACGACTTTCAAATTTTTTTGTCAAAATTTCAAGTGTATAGGAAATGAACATATTAATGAAACTAATATTTATTTGGTACACTGTAGTTTAGAACATTAAAATCTTAAGAATTAAATTTTTGCTAAAAAAGAAAGTAAAAACCTATTAAGAATAGTTTGAATAGTGCTTACCTTTGATTTGCCATATAACTATGAAATAAAGTGAGAATTTTTCCTATGCCCTGGAAAATTGTCATATTCCTTTCTAAGTTTGTATAATCTTACAACACTTTATTCATTACAGTTTGAATGTCAGAAAATATCTTCATGAGTTCTTTTAATGTGATTTTTTGCTTTTGTTTTATTTGTTTATGCCAGCATAACTGCCTCCAAGACATCTTGATCTTTCCAGTCACAACTCTTTTCTTCACTTATATCAATAACATTGTCTTCACTAAAGTCCTCTGTTCAATAGTGGCAGTTTTAAGTTAGGAATGTCGGCA
This sequence comes from Glaucomys volans, assembly GCA_020662805.1. Taxonomy (NCBI): domain Eukaryota; kingdom Metazoa; phylum Chordata; class Mammalia; order Rodentia; family Sciuridae; genus Glaucomys; species Glaucomys volans. The sequence goes on from JAJEJO010000816.1 coordinate 412,416, forward strand.
CACATCTGTAATCCCAGAAACTCAGGAGGCTGAAGGAGGAGGATTCCACATTTAAGGCCAGGCTGAGCAACTTAACTTGACTCTTTCTCAAGATAAATAGGAAGGGTTTGGGATGTAGCTCAATGGTAAAGTGCCCCTGGGTTCAATCTCCAGTATCAAACAAATAAGCAAAAAGCACTAGTGGTGTTTTCTGTCCTAACACCATGATTTAAGGAGCATGATTTTTTATTTTTCTAGGATTTGAATAGCTGAGGTCAGCCATGGCCACATGACTGAAACCCAGGAAAAAGCCCAGACATGGATTCATATGAGCTTCCCAGATGGGTTACACCTTTCAAATGCTGCCACATTTCATCTCTGGGAGAGAAAACACATACACATCTGACTCCCCTAGAAAGGGACACATGGAACCTTGCTCCTGATTTCTTTTGGACTTCACCCCATGCACTTTACTAATTTAGATCTTTATCTTTCTTTCATTGTAATAAACAATAACCTTGATTTCTGAGCTCATTCTGAGTCCTGTTGTGTTGTTCCAGTGCATCATTGATCCTGAAGGTGGTCCTGGGAACCCTCAATACATTCTGCTATAAGGTAATTGTTGAACACAATTTAGGATTGCTTGGAATATAATTAGTGTTCCATTAACATTAGACTGTGATCATATATTACATTCTAAGGGAAAAATTGGTTGAATACAAGAAAGAGTATACCAACTCTGATCTTGTTTATTATTACATGATTAACATACAGATTATGTATTAATTACAGATAAATGACATGCTCTGAACTCTTTGAAAGAAATGGACATTTTTATATAAAATATAAATATATGTCTATATACTTAAAAGTTCTATATATAATACACATCTATTCTATATATAATTCTAATCTACTCTATGTATCATATAGTTCTTTTAAATAGAGGAACCAGAAAATAATTTCCTCAAAGATGCTGCTAAAATATTTTAAATATTCAGAAGAGGGCAGAGTGAAAATTTTTAAGGGAATTAAAAGATATTTAAATTGTTTTAAAGTCTACTTCGTGGTTTTTAAATGTCTGTAAGTATTTTAAAACTTTAAAATATAAAATTGCAACTTCTCTTAATAATCTTGTGTTTGAAAACTAACACATTTTATGGTGCAGTTTTAACAAGGCTATTATTAAAGGTGAGAGACAGGTCACAAAAATATACTGAGCTGCAGTAATTTACAACAGCGTTTAGTTTCACAATTTCAGCATGAGAAGCTGACATGATCTGTGGTCTAGAGACTGTAGTAATGTGTGGAGATTCAACATGCTCAGTATAGACATTTTAAAAGGAACTTTAGTCTTATTTCACAGAATACACATTCTTAGAGTTTTTTAAATTCAGTGAGGAAAATTAAATAAGTTATCCTGAGTCCAGAACCTACATGTTTTTTTTTTAAAGTGTGATTGATAGATGGATAGAGCAATGTAAATATAATTACACATAATTTTAAAATCTTTCATTTTAACATATATATTAAAAATATCTCATGCAAGTATCAAAAGCCACTCAATTATGTGCTTAAAGTAATTATTGTTGTCATTATTTGCCTTACGTAAGTCCTTGAAAATGCAAATCTTGCTCGATTTCTAAATCCATGGTGAAATTTCTGCAGCAACCTATTTTCAAGTCCTATATTTCTCTATAAAAATAAAACACTGATACCAAAGTGAATAATTCTCCTGGCAGTTGTGCCTTCATTAAGAACTGTAAGTTGATAATTGTTATATTTATTCATCACTTTGAGAATTCTCAAAACTTGAAAAGATAATATAAAATGGTAATGCAAAGTCAAACATGGCTAACTCCGGAGAGGTCTATGTGAAAAGTTCCAACGGAAATGAGATTTTGCTTTACTTGAAAATTATCGTGATAAACTTCCACACTTTCATAAATATTGGTAGAGAAACAAGATTCCTGAGTTGGAGACAAACAACAGATATATTACTCTGATCAAAAGCAATAGCTAGCACATCAGTGTTTTCTTATACAAATCCTCTTTTTTCCAATTCAAACCATGTGACACGCAGAGGACCAAATAATACACACAGTGGGCTGCATTATGGGAATACTTCCTAGGGAACTTTAGTGTATGGAACATAAGTTTTATTAAGACAAGGGCCAGGTGTGGTGGCATACACGTGTAATCCCAGCAGCTCAGGAGGCTGAGGCAGTAGGATTGCAAGTTCAAAGTCAGCCTCAGCAACTTAGCAAGGTCCTAAGGAACTCAGTGAGATCCTGTCTCAAAAATAAGAAAAGGAAAAAAAAAGGTCTATGTATTGGTTCAGTGATTGAGCACCCTTGGGTTCAATCCCCAGAATAAAAATTTTAAAAAAGTTTTATTAAGGTAGTTTTGTATAAAATAAAAATTTTATTTAAAAAACGTTTTATAATGCCTGTAATTTGTTCTGGGGAGGTACATTATCACACTGAACTGTCAACTTGATTGCTGTGCTCTGTAAGTAGATATTATCTCTACATTTCAGGGGTGTTGACAAGCCTGAACCTCACTCCCTGGGTAAATGTGATCTCTCTGTCTCTCTCAATTCCTTTCACTCTACAAATATCCTCTAAAGATAGTCCAAAACAAAGAGTATTCAATTGCCTATTGATCAGTACACCATGTAAATCAATGCCATAGGAGGACTCCAACTACCTAGAAAACAACAAAGATGATAACTATTCCTACCACCAGGGATAGGGGTCCTAATATTTCTGCCAGTTACATTTTGGTATCAGGATCACTAAGGAAAACACAACGGTATTCAAGATCTGGATGGAACACTTTTACTCACAGAGAGAAGACACAGAGCAAGATTTGCTGATAGTGTGTATTGATCCCCGCTGGCTAACAGTTATCCCTGATAGGGGAGGCAGAGTAAAGGACCTTCACACATCTACCTTGTGCCACAGTAGACAAGTCCCTGTCTCCTCTCTCTGGAATCTGCAATACTGAAAGCTGTGAGTGTGCCTGAGGACCACTGATGTACTTGCTTAAGCAGAACTAAAAAGAGCTCACTGAGTCTGAAACAGAGAAAGATAACCACACAACAAGCAATAAGCAAAAGCTATATGGGATCTTTATCTCTTGGAAAGGAAGTATTATAGGTCCAAGACCCCTTCTCATTTCGCTGACTGAGGATCTGAAGACAGCACTCATGAGACTGCCTTTCCTGTTAGCAATTCAATCTTAAAATGTGCATAAATAAGATATATCCACAAAGAAATGTTTCTCAATAGTCTGATGCTATGGTTTCTCTTTTTTCAAATCTTCTGCTCTATAATATTTATACTTTAAATTCCATGAAACTTATTTCAAACTGTAGTCCTTTATTTTGTCACAACTTGAATTTTTTCTAATACTTCTCTGTCTTATAGCATCTTTCCTCCTTATATATAGAAGATTAGCAGAGATACAATATCATGCCAACCACTGTGATTCTGCTACTATCTGCACATTTTCAGTCACACTAGCCCTTTCACATTCATATTGGAACAAATGGCTCTATTTCCCTTTTTCTCTACTCATAAAACACAAAGTGTTGACTTTCATTCATTAATTCATTGGTTGAAGTTCCCTATGATAACTATGAATGTATTTAGCACAGAGAAGTTACTCAGTAAATTATAGGTAGAATAATTATGTGTGAAGAATTGTAGTAAGTGTTGTAAGACAAAGATGAATTATTCAACATCCTTCACACCCAAGTTCCACATGGTCAAGTTATAGAGAAGGACATTTAAAATGCAAAGACTCATACAATGTATTATGAGCCTAATTCCTACTTAGGAGAGTAGATCAAATGTAAGAGGCTAGGATTTGGTAATTATGGTTTTTTTCACATTATTATTAAAGACATTAGCTATAACAATATCTTCAATTCAAGAAGTAAGTTCAAACATGATAATGTATTCTGATCAAGGTGGAAGGAAGGACACAGGATCGGAGATGATTTGATTCATATTCATCTTATAATTATTCATATATGAGGTGTCCCCCAAAAGCTTATGTGTGAGACAATGCAAGAAAGTCCAGAGGTAAAATACATTCTGAGAGTGGTCGCCTAATTTTATATAATTTAAATTTGTCAACTATTACCAACATGTTACCTATCATATGATAGAAGTGCCATTCAGATACCATGAACTTCTACCCAAAAAAGAGTTAAATAACAGATTTATTTTTTTCAAATAGTCCATAAATTCCAGGGACAGAGATACAGTAAAATAAAGCAAATGCACATATAGTAATATTTCACATTAACAATCAGAATAGGAGCAAAGGGATTCAACCTTTTTATAGTTCAAGAACTTCTACCTATATTCTCTAAGCAATAACTATTAAAATTATAGCATTTAAATCTGTTCTGTCTGTCCTAAATGGTTGCCTAAGTTTTTGAATTTTGTTTCAGAATTGAAATCAATATTTAGAAATTGACTTAGTTGAGAAAGTCCATGCCAATGTGTTGATTACAAGCACATGCCCTTTTAATGAAAATGGACTATTTATGTAAACGTGAGTATTGAGAATAGAGAAAATAAATGAGTATTGTGTAAAACTGAGTTTTAGCAATAAATTAGCAGCAACAGAAATATACATAATTTAGAATTATTTCTATCAATTTTCATTTTTCTCATGTGTAAATATACATCAATATTTGAAAATTTTGTTTTTAATTAATAAAAAGATATGCAAAAGTGTAATACAGAGCTAAATGTATGGTTCTTTGGGACTCTTAGACAAAAATATTACCTTTCCTTATACAATTTTCAAACACTTGAAGAGTGACTCCCAAAGGAAATGATAATAGGAATGTGATATTCTGGTTTTATAAAGACAAAAATCATTAATCAAAGTTGATAGTCATGTATGACTGCTCCAAGTTAAACCTTGACTTTCAAGTAGAGATCTAATGCTGCTTAACGCTGGAGCAATTTCATAAGTCCATCAACTGACTATGAGCTGAGGAAGTAACATAGCCTGTCCCTTCTCTTCCCACTCCTTATTTACACAGGTGAAGATTGAGAAAAAATAGAAAAAGGATCATGGGAAAAACAATGGAACCAGGATGGAAGGATAATTTCAAAATGGTTATCCCCCCAAAAATTATGAAACAAACTAGTATCTCCACTAAATATAACTGTTTTCTCTTTGTTAAATGAATAAAGAATATTTACTCTGAAAGCTTCTGTATCAACAAATCAGCTATTTTTATATCAAAAAAAATTAAAAGGAATTTTGAGGGAATGACATGAAGAAAAATTGTGTCTCAATATCCCATTCAAAAATTTTTATGGAGATCCTTGTACAAAAAAAAATAGGAAAGAAAGACATTTAGCTAAATGAAACAAGTGTCAACATAGATATAACAAGGAATTCACACTTAAGACTCACTGGAATATCTACCACAAGACTCAGTACATGTGCCCAAGCAAGAAATGTAGACCTTTCATTTTTCTAAAATCTATTACTAACAATATCTCTAAAGCATAAAGTTAAATTCTAGTACCTTCCAAAATAAGAAAAGTAAGAAAAGCAATTCTTTTTAATAAAATAATTATTGCTTAGAAACTATAAGTGATTAGTCTTTATTCTGTAGGATAATTGCATTGTGTACACTTCTTTAGGAATAAGAAGTAGGCTTGCCATTCCCTGAAACTAGCTAATTTCATTTTAATATGAGAAAGTGTTTAGCTACTGATTCCTCCTTAGAGAACCCAGGAAGTTTAAAAACAAAAATTAAAAAAGTCTTATTACTCAAGGACTTTGCCAGTGGCTTGGTCCCAACTCCCTCCCAAACAGGGGGCTTATTTTCACATCAGTTGAGCACACAGACTTCGCTTCACAGAGCAAGGATCTTGTTTGCCTTGTTCATTATCTTAAGTCCTCAGCAAAAGCAAGGCACTAAGCAACTCAGTGCAACCCTGTATCTAAATAAAATACAAAACAAGGCTGGGGTTGTAGCTCAGTGGTCAAGTGCCCCTGTGTTCAATCTCCAGTACTCCCCCAAAAAATATGTATATATATATATATATATATGTG
>JAJEJO010000816.1:418890-472627 GCA_020662805.1 Glaucomys volans
ATTCCTCCTTAGAGAACCCAGGAAGTTTAAAAACAAAAATTAAAAAAAGTCTTATTACTCAAGGACTTTGCCAGTGGCTTGGTCCCAACTTCCTCCCAAACAGGGGGCTTATTTTCACATCAGTTGAGCACACAGACTTCGCTTCACAGAGCAAGGATCTTGTTTGCCTTGTTCATTATCTTAAGTCCTCAGCAAAAGCAAGGCACTAAGCAACTCAGTGCAACCCTGTATCTAAATAAAATACAAAACAAGGCTGGGGTTGTAGCTCAGTGGTCAAGTGCCCCTGTGTTCAATCTCCAGTACTCCCCCAAAAAATATGTATATATATATATATATATATGTGTGTGTGTGTGTGTGTGTGTTTAGCACATATATATATGTGCTAAACACTAATTTCACATCATTTTCTCCCCAAAACTGAGATAAATAATAAAAAAAGAAAGAAATGCCCAGCAATAGAGTCACTGCCACGGCTGGGCCAGAAGCAACAGCCAGAGTGGTCCCTCCTTGAGTATAGTGGAGAAATAAGGTAATTAAAAGAACCCCTTTGGGGGAGGCCTGAGGCATGTCTGGGTACAGAGCATTTAGAGATCAATGACATTGCCCTGCAAACCTGAAAGATGCACTGCACAATATCTATGTTCAGGGAAAGAAGCTGCCATCTCTCTAGGACGCATTCAGAGGAAAAAGGAAGGAACCATTTTGCAGCTGAGGGGTCTGATTGCTGGCAAAACTGAGTTTGGCCTGAAATACAGGCCCAGTACACACACACACTGCACAATATAGAGTGTGCTTAAGTGACCAGGAGAAAATCAAACATGGAGAGAGGTTTACCCAGGGGACAAATGGTTGCAGAAATCCACCCAGCTCTACCCCTTCCCATCTGATCCTGCTGCTCTCAGGACTGACTGGGAGAGACACCTCTAGCCAGGAACTCAGAAGAGTAGGGGCAAGAAAAATTGTTTGGAGTCTGAAGCCAAGACCAGGAAGCATGGGGTCTGAAGATGACATAGGGGACAAAAGTCTGGGTCACTGACCACACAAGTGGAACCCAAGGGAGATCACTATGGTACAGTACTCTAGCATGGATCAGCCAGTACTGAGTGCTAGAGGTGTACAGATTTAAAATCACCAGACCACCTGGCATTCAGCAAAGAGCCTGGAGGCCACCTAAGCCTAAACTCCAGGAATTCCACCTAAGGGATTACCATTCTCACTCTAGCAATCCTGAGAGTGGATGAAACATCACACTCCAAACAACCCCACCTAAAACTGCTGAGAAGAGAAACTGAGAATCTTTTGAACTCTGATGGAACGTATTCTTTAACTTTTTATCAAGCTTATTTAAAAATTCTTTTTCTCTATTTAATTGTGACCTTAATGGTATATGGATATTTATACATATTCATGTTCATTTTTTTCTCATTTCTAGCATTTAGAAACCAGCTATTTTTCAAGACTTAGTTTTTTGTGAACTAGGATGCTTGATTGGTATATTTTATTTTTGTTTTATATACTTCGATTTTTATTTTTAAATCTTTTTAAATTTTTACTTTATATAAATTTTTACTATATATAAATCATAAAATGTATGTGTGTGTATATATATATTTTTTTCACCCCTACCTATTTCCCTTCTCCATTGTCTCCATTCTTGGTCCTTGAATAACATACACCAAATTCTGAAAGAAAATGGATGCCAACCAAGAATCCTATATCCAGCAAAATTACAAAACAGACTTGATGACAAAATAAAAACCTTTCATAATAAACAAAAATTAAAAGAATTTGTGATCAGAAAGCCTGCACTACAGAACTTTCTCAATGGAATACTCCACGAAGATGAAATGAAAAGAAAAAGTGAAAACCAATGAAGGGAGGAACACTAAAGGAAGAGTTAATCAAAGGAGAAACTAATTCAAAACCTAAAACTAGAAATAAACCAAAAGACCAGGAACACAAATCATATCTAAATAATACTCTTGAACATTAATGGCCTAACCTCATCAATCAAACTGGAAGATTGGATTAAAAAACAAGACCCAACAATACACTGTCTCCGAAAGACTCACATCAAAGGCAAAGACATTCACATGATGAAGGTGAAAGGATAGGAAAAAACATATCATTCACATGGATCACAAAAACTAGCAGGGGTTTCTATCGTCATATCAAATAAAATTAACTTTAAGCCAAATGAACTTTAAGGCAAAGTTAATCAGAAGGGACAAAGAAGTCATTTCATACTGCTTAAGGGAATTATGCATTAACAAGAACAATTGTAAATAATTATGCTCCAAACAATGGAGCATCTATGACCATAAAATGAACCCTTCTCAACTTCAAAAATCAAATAGACAACAAAACAATAATACTGGGTAACTTTAACATGCTTCTGGCACACTGGATAGATCCTCCAAACTAAAACTCAATCAAGAAGCTATAGAACTGAAAAATACAGTTATACAGTTGATAATTTAGACTTAACAGACATATATAGAATATTTCATCCATCAATGACTGAATACACTTTCTTCTCAGCAGCACATGGATCCCTCTCGAATACAGACCACGTTATGTAAGATATGACATACATTGGTATGCAATTGCAATATTACTTTAAATATTTTTAACATCTGTGGGATTATTTTGATAGCTCCCTTTCCATTGATATTAATTAATATCAATATTATAATTAATATTATTATTAATTCTGTGTTCTTGCTTTTTCTTGATTAGTCTTGTTTGATTTTTATCAAATTTTATCTGCACTATTTCTTCCCCATTTCATATATTTCTGATCCTACTTTCATTGTTTCCTTCCTACTACATAATTTGAAAGTAATTTGATTGTTTTTGTAGCTTCCTTCTGATAAAAGTACTTTAAGTTTTAAATGTTCATCCAAGTTTCATCCCAGAGATCCTGATATTTTAAGCTTTTATTATCACTTAATTCAAAGCAATTTTTATTTAGTTTTCTTGTGGTTTCTTCTTTGACCTTTGAGATATTTATAATTGCGACATTTAAGTTTGAAATAGTTGACATACGGGGGTGGGGTTCCATATATCTTAAGGTGATTGATTTCTAAAGTTAATAACTCATTCAGGGAACACAGTGTGCATGATTTCAATTTTTTAAAAAAATAATGGAATGTTTATTATATTGATTGTATTGGTTACATACCAAAACTGATCAAATTGGATACTTTATATATATGTATTTTAATGTACTTCAATTTTACTTTAATAAACATATGAAAAAAACCCAGATTCAAGATGGTGGACTAGAGGGAGGCTGCGTTCCTTTTCGCTCCCTAACTCAGGATTCAAACAGAGGAAAATCTGTTTCTCCATGAAGCAGTCTTTACTCCTCATTTATCCCCTGCTGTGTACCACATCTGTCTACCTCCATCACCCGCAGTCTACCAGCATAGCAACTACATTTGACTACAGATTGCTTACTGACAGCTGCCTATCATCTGTCTCTTGCCTGTTGCCTGCCTCTGGCCTGCCTATCGCCTCCCTTTCACCTACGCATTGCCCACCGACCAATGTTCATCTGCCATTCAACCACCAGTAGCCTGCAGAGCCTGTAGACCTTCAGTGGATCACCAGCTGCCTGTTGCTGCCTGGAAGTTCACCATCGCAGTACCCGCAGGTTTGGTTACACCTGGCTACCACCATTTTAGGAAAAAAAGCCAGGAGGTGCAGGACTGCCAGCCTGACTGACAGCACCCTGCCTCCAGGACCCCGGGCTTGACTGACAGCACACCACCTCCAGGGGCCCAGCCTGACCAACTCCACACAGACTCATGCCCTTGCCTTGCGCTGCATCTCCCCACTTGCCAACACGTTTGAAGCCAGTGCAGCCATCTTGGATTGTCCATGAAGGGAAAACTTTCAGTAGGTGGGGCAAATCCCATCCTGAGATGCATGCTGGAGACTGAAAGCTCATTGTTAGGTACCTCTCCTGCCTCAGGCTACTAAAGACTGGGAGGTTTGAATAGTATATGATGGTTATAGTGTACTTTTTTCTCCTTTGTGAAAGCTTTTAAATTTTTTTTCTTTACTTTTCTTGCTACTTTCCTTTTGTTTACCTGTTTCCTCAAGGGCTTTTTCTCACTTTTCTCATGCTAACAATCAACTTCTTTTGACCACACTTTCACTCTTCCTATGATCTAGAACTTCTTCATATTCTTTTCTTACACTGTTACCAGTTACATTCTACACCCCTCCCAATCCTCTTTGTCCTCCATTAGAAATTGCAGTCCTCATTGCAAACATGTTGGTTATACTGTAGATAATAATTGAACTTATCATCTCTGTTTATTATGACAATATTGTAACAATGTTGTAACAAAAAGACCCTTGTAACAATAGTCTTCATAGGGGCTATTTGGTTTAGAGCTGCATACTGTCTGTACTGGGTGTTGCTAATATTGATTAATTATTTAATATTGATTAAAGAAGAAGTTTCAGAAAACTAAAGTGTCACTATAAGCCTATAGGGCAGAAACTACAATACTTAGATCTGCATTGCTAGAGGGGAAGATACATGAACAACATGAAAAAACAAGGGAGGAAAGTGTTCCAAACAAACCAAGATTCTACATTAATAGAATCCAATGACAGCATGGTAGAAGAAATACCAGAAAAGGAGTTCAGAATATACATGATTAAAATGATCAGAGAAGCAAACAATGAGTTAAGAGAGCAAATGCAGGCAGTGATTGACCATTCCAATAAGCAGCTGAAAGAGCAACTACAGGAAACAAAAGATCACCTTAACAAGGAAATAGAGATTCTGAAGAAGAACCAAACAGAAATCCTTGAAATGAAGGAAACAATAAACCAAATTAAAGTCTCAATGGAAAGCATCAACAACAGACTAGATCACTTGGAAGACAGAACCTCAGACAATAAAGACAAAATATTGAATCTTGAAAATAAAGTTGCCCAAACAGAGAAGATGGTAAGAAATCATGAATGGAACCTCCAAGAACTATGGGATATCATGAAAAGACCAAATTTAAGAATTATTGCGATTAAGGAAGGCACAGAGATACAAACCAAAGGAATAAACAACCTATTCAATGAAATAATATCAGAAAATTTCCCAACCCGAAGAATGAAATGGAAATTCAACCACAGGAGGCTTACAGAACACCAAATGCACAAAGTTACAGCAGAGCCACACCAAGACACATTATAATGAAAATGCGTAATGTACAAAATAAAGATAGGATTTTAAAGGCTGTGAGAGAAAAGAAACAGATTACATATAGGGGGAACCAATATGGACATCAGCAGATTTCTCAGCTCAGACCCTAAAAGCTAGAAGGGCCTGGAGCAATATATTTCAAGCTCTGAAAGAACATGGCTGCCAACAAAGAATCCTATATTCAGGAAAGCTAACCTTCAGATTTGAAGATGAAATAAAATCCTTCCATGACAAACAAAAGTTAAAGGAATTTACACATAGAAAGCCTGCACTACAGAACATTCTCAGCAAGATATTCCATGAGGAAGAAATGAACAACAACAATGTAAGTCATCAAAGGGAGGAACTATCCTAAAAGAAAAGCCAATTAAAGGAGAAACCAAGTCACATTAAAAACCAAATCTAAGCCAAAATGACTGGGAATACAAATCATATCTCAATAATAACCCTGAATGTTAATGGCCTAAACTCGTCAATCAAAAGACTTAGACTGGCAGACTGGATTAAAAAGAAAGACACAACAATAGGTTGCCTTCAAGAGACTCATCTTATAGAAAAGGACATCCACAGACTAAAGGTGAAAGGATGGGAAAAACCTACTGTGCACATGGACTCGGTAAAAAAGCGGAGGTTTCTATCCTTATATCAGATAAAGTAGACTTTAAGGCGAAGTTAGTGAGAAGGGATAAAGAAGGACATTTCATACTGCTTAAGGGAACCATAAATCAAGAAGACATAATGATCATAAATATTTATGCCCCAAACAATGGCCCATCCATGTACTTCTAACAAATCCTTCTCAATTACAGGAACCAAATAGACCACAACACAATAATTCTGAGTGACTTTAATACACCATTATCACCACTGGACAGATCTACTAAACAAAAAGTAAACAAAGAAACCATAGAACTCAATAACACGATGAATAACTTAGAATTAACAGACATATATAGAATATTCCACCCATCAATGAGCAAATACACTTTCTTCTCAGCAGCACATGGATCCTTCTCTAAAATAGACCATATGTTATGCCACAAAGCAGCCCTTAGCAAATGCAAAAAAGTAGACATACTACCTTGTATTCTATAGATCATAATGGAATGAAATTAGAAATCATTGACAAAATAAAAAACAGAAACTACTCCAACACCTGAAGACTAAATAATATGCTACTGAATGAAGCATCGATAACAGAAAACATCAGGGAGGAGATAAAAAAAATTCTTAGAGGTAAATGAGAATGATGATTCAACATATCAAAATCTCTGGGACACTATGAATGCAGTACTAAGAGGAAAATTCATTGCATTGAGCGCATTCAAGAAAAGAATAAAAAGTCAACAACTCAATCACCTAACCTTACATCTCAAGGCCCTAGAAAAAGAAGAACAGAACGACACCAAAAGTAGTACAGGACAGGAAATGATTAAAATCAGAGCTGAAATCAATGAAATTGAAACAAAAGAAACAAATCAAAAAATCGACAAAACGAAAAGTTGGTTCTTTGGAAAAGTAAACAAAATAGATAAACCCTTACCCATACTAACAAAGAGAAGGAGAGAGAAAACTCAAATTACTAAAACTCATGATGATAAAAGAAATATCACAACAGACACCATTGAAATACAAAACATAATTAGAAGCTACTTTGTAGATGCCCTTCATTTGAAGAGTGGATAAAGAAACTGTGGTATACATATACACAATGGAATATTATTCAGCCACAAAGAAGAATAAAACTATGGCATTTGCTGAAAAATGGGTGGAGCTGGAGAATATCATGCTAAGTGAAATAAGCCAAACCCAAAAAACCAAAGGCCGAATGTTTTCTCTGATCAGTGGATGCTGATACATAACATGGGGGCATGGGTTTATGGGAGGGATAAGAAAAGAATGGAAGAAGTATGGATGGTGTAGAGGAAAATGGGATGGAAGGGGGTATGGGAAGGAAAAAGAGCAGACTGTGACCGTATTACCCTATGTATATGTAAGATTATTATATGAATCACGTGAATCTACATTGTGAAAAAAAGAGATATTCCCTGCTGTATAATTATATCAAAATGATTTCCACTCTCATGCATAATTAAAAAGAACCAAAAAAAGAAAAAAATCTGAGCTACAAAAAAAAATGCTCAGATTAATAATGAATAAAAGAAAACCCTATCACTCTATCAATATTTGATTGTTCTAATTTTTCTGCTATTAACTATGGATCCAAGAAAATTGAACATAACTTGAGTAAGGAAAAATATATGAGAAAGACTTTAAAAAAATAAAGAATAACCAAGGAATGTAATTGGTCATGGACCTCAGAAGGTTTACATATAAACTTTTTGCAAAGAAAAAACAGTGAATTTCTGGAAAGTTATATATAACATTTAAAAAATATAAATATTTTTTTCTTTTCTCCAGCTCCTCTCTGCTTTTTCCGAACTTTCATAAAAATATATTATGTCCCATCCCTTTGTATTTAGGAGTTTATTTGGCATTTTACAAAAACTAACTTTTATCTTCATAGATAATATCTTATACTAAACTAGTACAATAAAAATTCAGGAGGTGGGTAAAATCTCATTGAATGTAGATTGTCATGCATGGCTAAGCAAAATATTCACAGTAACCATAGAAAATTATATCATGTTTTCATCTTCCAAAACATGGAACTAAATGCAAATCCCAGATTTAAAGTTTGTGTTATGATACTAGAAAAATAATTCTTGATGAATGTAAAATATGTCAGCATAGATCAAAAATTGACTCTCTCATCAAACAGTGTTAATGTGAAATAAGTGAACAAAAAATACATATCTTCAAATAAATGCTAGGTCATTTGCTTTGTCTCATAAGATAGTCAATAATGTAACATAAAAGTCAAAGTGTCTTTGTATTCAACCTCCTGAATGTAACAGTACAACCTTGAAGAGTGTATTACTGGGGCAATAATTTATCCATTATATAGAAAAAGTTATTTAATGAAAAAAGAGTGGTAATTAACTGTTACCCTAATAGATAAATTTGAACTTTAATAAAGTACTGATTTGAATATATTTGGCAAGAATATTACTCTGTTCAATATTTAGCTCAGTTAACTTTAGATATAATTTTATCAAAGCAACCACTAAGAAGTGGAATAATCAATAAAATTTTTAAAAATTTGATTTTAATATGTATTAAAATATCTCTACTTACTAATTATGGGATCTTCCTAGTCTCAAGGTAACAGAGAGCTAGTCTGGTTTTCAGAATCACTGGGAAAATTTATTGACCTCAGATGATGTCCTCCAAAATCACGGGAGGGAGCAATGAAATCTTTCAAGCACAAATCATAGCAATAAACAACCACAAATTCTCTCATCACTTTCTACGAGGATATTTAGATGGATCTAGGTGTATTTCTCTTATCAGTACCTGAATTTGCTCAACTCCAAAAAACTAGTGTAAATTTGTAAAAATATTAAGTATTCACCAAAAATAACATAAGCATACTTGATACTTATATTACGACTGACAGTAAAAATTTTCATATTAGGAAGTATAAAGCTAAGAAATTGGCATTTAAAATGAATAAAATATGAAAACTAGTCAATAAATACTGAGAAGATATTTTTTATTTTAATTTTTTAATATAAATACATTTTACCAAATATGAAGATGAGTTCAAATATATTAGCTATGAACATGTGCCATCTATGTTCTTAAATTGCATGGCCTAACAAATAGATAGAAATTATTTGGTAGAAGTTTATGCTATAATTTTAAGGATTCATTGTGTATACAAATGCTGGAAAGTGCTTCAAAAATTTTGATTTTTAACAAAATTAAACACATTATATGATAGACATCATAAGCATTTGCTCAAAGAAAATAAGAAAACATGATGCATGACTGCTAGTAAAAAACATCCTACATCAGCTATTTAAAATATTCACATTCTGAATAGGACAAAATAACTTTTTGTGAACTTTTATTCCTTATTCTGAATTTTGACTTAGTAGAAATTTGATAAATATCTTGCATATCATGCTATCAGCATGAAGCGATAATGCATGTTATTTGATTTGTCAGAGGGACAGTTATCAAGTAAGTGTGGGAAAACTGTCCCTTACTTGTAGGTACACTGACAGCAATCCATCCTTCTTCACTCTACACAACCAGCAAGCAATTTTAAAAACGTCACTTTCAAACACACCCAGAACACTTTGAGAGAAGTTTTGATTAATTTTCTCCATTTCTTTACAAGAGAGTGATATTGGAGGACCACTGACAGATGCCAACTGTTTCTGATCTTTAAAACTAGCTCAGTTGGGAATTGATGAAACAGGTTTAGCACATATACAGACAGTTCCAGTCATGGACAGAGAATAAGAACAAATATGTCTTCTCTGTGGAAAAGAATTTAAAATGATTAAGTAGGCTTAATACTTTCCTCTTTCAATATATCAAGATATTCTCCTTACTAGGAACTAAAGAGTCACTGACCATGAGTGCAAAGCTTTCTCTTGATTTCTCATTTGTTTTTCACCCTAAATGAGTTAGGGTAGGGCAGTTGAGTTCAAAGAACATTTCTGTAGAGGGGCTTGAAATACCGAGATGGGGGAAATTACATACGATTCTTAGGAATCCTAATAATTCAGTTTTGTTACTTATAGGAAGAGGCCCTAGAATGTGTATTTTGCAATCATTCTAGATAATCTTGTGAGAACTAGATATTATGATCTCTGTTTTAGAATATTCATGACAATTAAAAATCTCTTTGCGAAGTCCTAGTTCCTTGGCTTTTTGGTCTTTTGTTGGTTTGGTTTTGTTTTTATTATACGGGACCATGTAAGTCAAAATGAAGTTTTTGAGGTAAAAGAAAAATAAACTTTGTGTATTGTATGATAACTTCCGTATTGATTTCTGCATCTGTTACAGAAGTTGTTTTCTTGTCAACCTAGAGAAAAATTGGTGTTTCACTCTCCAGGTGATTAGAGTCTGAAAATGTCTAAAGCTTTGAGAAGAGTTACTGAAAATAGTGAGGTTTCTATATCATTGACAGTCCTCTCCCCAGATAACAATGTGCACAGGTCAGTAGATGAAAACTACAAGAATGTAATTGGTTGTCCATCTGCTCAGAGATGTTTTAAAATACCATTGACACTGTAGTTCTGGATTTCTTATGTAGCCTTTTTTTTTTTTCATAAATTCCACATTATTTGTCAAGAAAATAAATGTGTTAAGAAAAATTCCAAAACCTTTGTTTAACTAAACATCTTAAAATCAATGAAAAAGGTAATGGGAGGGAGTTGATAAAGAGAACTCAATTGTATCTCCACAAAGAACTAAAGTAACAGGTGTACAGTGCATTCTAAGGATAGTGATTGTGGAAGAAAACTGTAAATCAACAGGAGAAAAACAGATAACTTAAAGTCAGAACTGCAGACAATAGCATAGTAAGAGAAACAAAATATCCCAATGCTTGCCGCCCAGCTCCATAGCCAGAATCACCCTTCTGCCGGAGTAAGGGTGCAAGAGAGTCCTTATAAACTCTATCAGCATGAATATAGCAATTCTATCTTTTGGAAAGTTTCACAATCCTCAGAGGCTTGTATCCTAACTAGATAAGTAACCAGAAATCTACAAAGAAGACTTTCTTTAGAAAAGTATTTCACATCATCTCCCAGCAAACTCCCTTGGCACTATAGCCAGGAAGCATCTTGAGAAGGAAGCAATTTTCTGAATGTGGAATGCTCTGAGGGTCAGAAACTCCTGCACATTCCTGTCTCTTGGATCCCAGACATATTCCACCGCACTGGATAAGTGGGTAACTACCTTGGGACTGGGTTCAGCAGAAAAACTGACCACTGAGTGTGCTACACCGTGAGAAACAGGTGTTGTGACATAGAAGGGAATGGCAGGAAACAGAGGGTGCCTCCTTCAAGAACAAACCAGAAGGTCAGGGAATTTACCATTTTAGGTAAGGAGCATGGCCCCTCATGTGCAGATTCACATTAGTGCCCAGACTGAAGGCAAGTTACAAGTCGTTCCCTCACTGCATGACCCTCAACAGCCCACTGCCCTATCGCAACAGTGAGGAAAAACTTCATGACTTCAGTGATACCCTGCCTACAGGGGCATGCTGGGGTGGTCTAGAACAAACTCCTGTTCTGGATTTGCCTGGTGCTTGCTGTGTTCTGCTCTCACTTGCTCCCACAACTACTTCAGCTAAAGTAATGGGTGAGAAGGGAAGAAAATACTAGCAGTCACCCAGCAGTGTGCAGTTAAGGGAGGGCCATGGAGGAATTTTTCTCAGGTCCAGCTGTGACCCACTCCTGCTCACTCCCTGGCAGGAACTATAGCTGAGAGATTTGGGGGAGAAAAGTCCCAACCATTCATCTGTCCTTGGACCATAGAGCCAAGGTAGGCGCTGAGATAAATTTTTCTCAGCTCCATCTCCAGCCTTCTTCTTGCTCACTCCTAGTGAGCAATTACAGCTGAAAGAACTGGGGGAGAAAATCCTGTCATCTCCCTGTCCCTAGGCATGCACAGTTAATGGTGGTGCCAAGACCTGTTCCTAGGTGGGCATGCTCACAGTAATACCAAAGAGAAACATCAAAACTCGTGCTACCACCATACAATGAGCAGTCTCATTGATCACCCCTACACATTTTCTGATCATGCACTATTCACAGGGCTGGGCATGAGTACCACAGAGAGGATGCTATGGTTCCTGCCATAGTCTGTCTTTATTAAGTGCCTGTCTAGTTAGAGGGCAAGTACTTTAGTACATTCACTGCTACTGATATCACCAGTGCCAAAGAACCTTACAAGTCAGGGATCCAATATCAACAATGCCTGAGGAAATCTCCACCACCTGATAGGAGCCAGTATTCCCACTGTAGGAGTACCCACACTGTGAACACCATGCACACTCTTCTTTCAACAACTCAATTGCTTGAACTGCCTCAAATTATGCTACAGAGCTATAGTAACAAAAACAGCATGGTATTGGCATCAAAACAGACACATAGACCAATGGTACAGAATAGAAGACACAGAGACAATCCCACATAAATACAATTATCTCATACTGGACAAAGGTACCAAAAACATTCACTGGAGAAAAGATAGCCTTTTCAACAAATGGTGCTGGGAAAAATGGAAAGCCACTTGTATCAAAATGAAATTAAACCTTTATCTCTCACCCTGCATGAAATTCATTTCACAGTGGATCAAAGACTTAGGCACTAGAACAGAGACCTTGTAACTACTAGAAGTAAAAGGAGGACCAAATCTTCGCCATGTTGGCCTAGGGTCTGACTTCCTTAAAAAGATCCCTGAGCAAGAAGTTAAATCAAGAATCAATAAATGGGATGAACTCAAATTTAAAAGCTCCTTCTCAGCAAAAGAAACAATCATAGTGAAGGGAGAGCCTACAGATTGTGAGAAAATCTTTACCTCAGATAAAGCATGAATCTCTAGGATACATAAAGAACTCAAAAACCACCAAAAACCCCACAAATAACCCAATCAATAAATGGGCTAAGGAACTGAACACTTTACAGTAGAAGATATATAATCAATCTACAAATATATAAAAGTGTTCAACATCTCTTGCAATTAGAGAAATGCAAATCAAAACTACTCTAAGGGACTGGGGATATAGCTCAGTTGGTAGAGTGCCTGTCTCACAAGCACAAGGCCCTGGGTTCTAATCCCCAGTACCGAAAAAAAAAAAAAAACTACTCTAAGATTTCATCTCACTCCAACCAGAATGGCAATTATCAAGAATACAATCAACAGTAAATGTTGATGAGGATGTTTGGAAAAAGGTATACGTATGCATTGCTGGTGGGAATGCAAAATGGTACAACCTTATGGAAAGCAGCATGGAGATACCTCCGAAAACTTGGAATGGAACCACCATTTGACTCAGTTATCTCACTCTTTGGTTTATACCCAAAGGACTTAAAATCAACATACAACAGTGACACAGTCAAAACAATGTTTATAGCAGCTCAATTCACAATAGCTAAACTATGGAACCAATCTAGATGTCCTTCAATAGATGAATGGATAAAGAAAATGTGGTATCTATACACAATGGAATACTCAACTTTAAAGAAAAATTAAATCATGGTATTTGCTGGTAAATGGATGGAGTTAGAGAATGTCATGCTAAGTGAAATAATCCAAACCCAAAAAAACAAAGGGAAAATGTTTTATCTGATATGTGGATGCTAATTTACAATAAGGGGTGTGGGACAGGGAAGAATAGAGTGACTTTATATTAGATAGAGGGGAGCGAAGGAAGAGAAAGGGGTATGGGGGTAGGACTGATAGTAGAATGAAACAGACATTATCACCTCATGTACATATATGACTGCATATTTGATGTGGTCCTACAATATGTATAGCCAGAGAAATGAGAGATTACACTCCATTTATGTATGATCTATAAAAATGTATAAATACATTCTACTGTCAAGTACAACTAATTAGAACAATAAAAAAATTTTAATAACTTAAAAATATAATACCATAAAAACAAATAACCCACTCAATAAATGTGCTAAGGAACTGAGCAGACACTTCACAGAAGATATACATTGGATTGACAAATATTGAAAAAATGTTCAACATATCTAGCAATTAGAGAAATGTAAATCAAAACTACTCTAAGATTTCATCTCACTCCAGTCAGAGTGGCAATTATCAAGAACAAAAGAACAATAAGTGTTGGTGACAATGTGGGGAAAAAGGTACAAAACTTCATTGCTGGTGGGACTGCAAAGTGGTGCACTCTTTCCACTCTGGAAAGCAGTATGGAGATTTCTCAGAAAACCTGGAATGGAATCACCATTTAACAAAGCTATGTCACTCCTTGGTCTATACCCCAAAGACTTAAGATTAGCCTACTACAGTGACAGCCACGTCAATGTTTAGAGCAGCTCAATTCACAATAGCTACACTGTGGAATCAATCTAGATGTCCTTCAATAGATGAATGAATAAGGAAACTGTGGTCTATAGACCCAATGGAATATTACTCAGCCTTAAAGAAGAATGAAATTATAGCATTTGCAGGTAAATGCATGCTAAGTGAAGTAAGCCAATCGCAAAAAACCAATGACCAAATGTTTTCTCTGATAAGTGGATGCTGATCCATAATGGAGGCTGGAGCAAGGAAAGAATTGAGGAACTTTGGATAGGGTACAGGGAAAGGAAGAGAAGTGAGGGGCTATGGGGGTGGGAACAATGGTGGAATGAGATGGCCATTATTACCCTAGGTACATATAAGTTTGCACAAATTGTGTGACTCTGCATCATGTACAACCAGAAAAATGAAAAGTTATGCTCCATTTGTGTACAATGAGTTGAAATGCATTCTGCTGTCATGTTTAACTAATTAGAGCAAATAAAAAATGATACACACTGAAAGGATTTTTTAAATAAAATAAGACCAAACAACCTGTTGCCTATAACAAACTCACTTTGCCAGTATATACACATAGAGATTGGAAGTGAAATAATGGAAAATGATATTCCCCTTAAATAGAATCCTAAAGCAATCAGGAAAAGCTATACATATATCTCACAAAATAGATTATAAAACGAAAAATGTAAGAAGAGACAGAGGGCCACTAAATAATGAGTAAGGGAACAATTCATCAAGAAGATATAATAAGTGTAAATCTATACACACCTAAAGTTCAAATAACCAGTTTTATAAAATAAGCACGGTTAGACCTAAAGGAAGAGAGATTCCAATATAATAATACTTTGGGCTTATGACATTCCACTCTTATCACTGGATAGATTATCCAGACAAAAAAATCAACAGCAGCAACAACAACAACAACAACAAAAAACCAGAGTTAAACTATATTTAGATCAAATGGACCTGAAAGACATTTTCAGAAGACTGCATCCAACAGGCAGAACACACATGATTTTTCATTAGCACACAAAACTTCCTCTAGAATGTATATTAGAGAAAATATATGCAAAAGTATATATCTCTAGAACACATATGCAAAAAAATCAATTGAAATCATATCCTGTATCTTTCCTGATTGCAATGGAATAAACCTAGAAATCAATGATAAGAGAAATTTTAGAAATTATACAAATACCTAAAGACCAAACAACATACATTTGAACAAACAGTGAGGCATTGAGTAAATCAACTGGTACACCTCTCCAAAAAAGGTTTCTTAAAAAAAATGAAAATGGAAATGCAATATACGAAAACTTATTGGACTCAGCAAAGGCAGTACTGAATAGAAAGTTTATACCAATGAGTGCCTAAATAAAAGGAAAAAAAATGAGGACTTGGGGTGCAGTTCAGTGTAGAATGCTAGGATATATGAGGCCCTGAGTTCAATCGCCAGCACTGAAAATAATATATGTGTGTATATATATATATGTGTGTGTGTACATATATACATAAAGGAAATAAAAAGAAATGTTTCCTATAAACAAATAATGATGCCACACAAGGACTTAGAAAGGCAAGAATAAACTAAATCCAAAATTAGTAGAAAGGAATGAGAAAGCAGAAGTAAATAAAAAGTGTAAAATAAAAACAATGTAAAAGACCTATGAAACAAAGAGCTGGTTCTTTAAAAAAATAAACAAAACTGACAAACCTTTAATCACTCTACCTGGGAAAATAAGAGAATCCCAGTAAATAAAATTAGAGATTACAAACAAGACATTACAATTGATAGTGTAGAAAGTCATAGGATCATTAGAGATTATTTTGAAAAAGTATATGGTATCAAATTGAAAAAGAAGAAATGAAAAATATTTCTGAACACATATGTCCTACCAAAATTTAATCAATAAAAAGCATGAATAAACAAATAATAATTAACAAGATTTAATTGGTAATAAAAACTCTCCCAAAAAATAGAAGGTAAGAACCAGATAGTTCTATGGCTGAATTTTACCAAACTTTTAAAAAATCATTAATATCAATGCTTATCAAACTATTGCATAGAATTGTAAGAGAGGGAACTCTTCCATTCTCACTCTATGAGGCTAGCATTGCCATAGGATGAAATCTGAAAATGGAACAGCAACCAAAAAAAAAAAAAAAAACTACAGAACAATAATCCCAATGAACACAGATGCAAAACTATCAAGAAACTACTAGCAAATAAAATGCAGAGGTCAGCAAAAGTATCATGCACCATGACCAAGATGATTTCATTTCAGAGATATAAGAATGGTTCAACGGGGGCTGGGGTTGTGGCTCAGGGGTAGAGTGCTCACCTAGCATGTGCAAGGCCCTGGGTTCAATCCTCAGCACCACATAAAAATAAAGAAATAAAATAAACGTATTGTGTCCATCTACAACTAAAACTAAAAAAAAAAAAGATGAACATGGAAACTTTATAAAAAAAAAAAGAATGGTTCAACAAACATAAATCAATTATAGTACATGATATAAGCAGAATGAAGGATAAAAATCATAAAATTATCTCAAAAGATGCAAAAAAAACCTGTTTGATGAAAATCAGCATCCCTTCATGATGGAAGCCCTGAACAAAATAAGTACAGAAGGATTACCTCAACAATAAAGTCAATATAAGACAAACTCAGTCAGCATTACACTGAATGAGAAATAACTGAAAACATTTCTTCTAACATCAGGAACAAGATAAGAGTGTCCACTCTCACCATTCTTATCAATATAGTACTAGAAATTCTTGTCAGAGAGATTCAGAAAAAGAAAGGGGATACAGGTAAGAGAAGATCAAGTCAAATTACCCTATTTGCAGATGAAATGATTCTATGCATAGAAAAACCCAAAGACTTCACCAAAAGACAAAGAAGAGATGAGACAAAATTGGTCTTTGCCATTAGTAGAAGGAATAATAATTGTGCACTAAATTCCAACATGATGCAACACGACTCATTACAAGGAGAAAGAAGTCTAGTTTCTGACATCCATGCCCTGACCTAGCATCACAGCTAAATCTTGATGTTCTCCTGTTAAACCAGACAATTTAACAGAACACTGAGAACAGGCAAGTCTGCTCCGTTACCAGAGGGGAGCAAAATTAAAACACATCATTTCTAAACACACACAAAACGTGAACATTCTTCAAGTTTCAAAATTCCAAACATCCTTATCCCAGGCTAATATGAATAACCAGGGCCTTTTTAACAATTGCAGATTTGGCTTTGCTCCCTATTTTTCCACTCTATGGAAAATATTTTTTGAGATATCCCATCGTAAAAGTGCTCCTGCTTTCTGAAAGTTCTTAATTCAAAGGGAACTCCTGCTTCATTAGACTGTCCTCCCCAAAGCCTGAGCTCTAAGAAGTCTTTCCTAACACTCTCTCACTGGAATACCTGACAGTTTCCACTGGTGAGCATTCTCCCTCACTGGGAAGAGTAATAAGCCCAACTTTCCCAAGGACAGGCTTGTTTCTTATAGTCTTTCTCTGGAGAGTATTGACACCAAATAGAAAATATATTGGTGTCATGTAGTAACACCGTCTCAGTTTGGTAAATCTTTCCAACAGGACATACTGTCCAGGCTATCTTCTCTCCCATCATTGCTTTTAAGAACAAGTGGATGATGATACATAATGGGAGTAGGGGAGTGAGGGGGGCAGGAGAAGAATAGAGGAACTTTGGATTATGTGGAGGGAAATGAGAGGGTGGGTGGAGGCAGGGGTGTGAAAGATGGTGGAGTGAGACAGACATCATTACCCTATGTACATGTAGGATTACATGAATGGTGTGAATCGACATCATGCACCACCATAGAAATGAAAAGTTGTACCCCATTTGTGTACAATGAATCAAAATGCAGTCTGTAAAAATAAATAAATAAAAATTAAATACTTTATTAAATAAATAAAAAAGAACCAGTGACAGGTTTTAGGGCATATTTGCACTATTGGATGAACTCTGTTTTGTTGATATTTGGTACTAGGCCTTATTGGTTTATGCATACCTAGACTACCCTAATGTTTTATTCTCAACTAATACTTATGATCTTTTTTGTTGAATTGCAAAGTAAAAAAAAAAAAATTGTGGATTATCCATTCCATCAATCAAGACACATCCCAGTAAAGGGAGCTAATGCTTTCTGTTTGATGTTTAGAAGCAGTTGATTTACTAGGAGTGGGTTTAAACCTTAGAGAGAGCCCCAAGATTTTTAAACCTGAAATACAAATTAGAAATATCTAACTCTGAATCCCAGCCTATGAAATTTGACAAGTGAAGATTAATACAAGGAAGAAATGTGACTGGAAAGAAAAATAGGAAGGCAAAACTTGGAGGAGGAAAGAGACTTAAACACCAAATAAAATTGTTGGATTTTTTTCTCTACATGAATCTCCTTCTTACTCCCTTCAAATTTAATGTTTCTGTTCCTCTTACCTCACTTCTCTTTCACTTTCTCTTTTTCTTGTACAACGTGGGGTTTTAAATAGTGTGACCCAAAGTAACTTCATAATTCCTGCTACTTCCTGGTAATTTGATGTTCATAACATAACTTCAAAGGAAAGCTCCATTTTAGCACACAAATGGAGTAAAGGTCATGGGGGATAATGATGCCTACTCAGGCAAACATTTATTTGGAAAGAATTTTGAAAACTATAAACCATTATTACTGTTATTTTTGTTTTTTTAAAGAGATTGTAGTTTAAAGTAAAATTATTAAATGTCTACCATTTATTTCTAAAGTAATAACTTTTCCACTTTGTTCAAATATTGACTTACATTTATTTTTCAATGTAGCAAAAATAAGTGAAACATTAATTATTATGTCCCTGATGCCTGAAATGATTTAGCTACCTTATCAATATGCCTTTCGGGCAAACCACTCCAGTAATTCTGTGATGAACACGAATGTTGCACAGAGACAGTTTTTGCTTGAACTTGTAGATTGCATTATTAATTCCACATAGATTATTCTAAAACAAACTTACCAATGTTTTCTCATCTATAACCAAGTATTCAAAATTAATCAGCTGTCTGAAGCAGCATGTTTTGTGACATGACAGTAATGTGTCTGCCATAACCAATCAGATGAAACATCATTGTAAGGCAGGCAGTTCAAAAATGGGAGTTTAAAAATTAATGAGCAAAGGGAGTAAAACATTGTACATGTTCAACCTTTCTTTTCTCTGAAGGATCTAAAGAGGACAGATGAAAACTCAGTTTTCTTCAAAGACAGTTATTTAAATTTCAAATTGACTATTTTACATTGCTAAATTTCAGATAAAATTAAGTATCATGTACTCGCTTATCTATGTGAGTAAAAAATGGTCCTTCTGTAATCTATTTTATCTCAGTTCCCCCAACCCTCTATGTAATTTTTTTTTTGTCATTTAATACACTATCCACCATATCAAGTCCTCCAAACTTCATAGACTTTATATCATTATAAAGACTTTATATCATTAGACACACATGAAATAATTGTAACTTCTGTGTTATGGATTTCCAACTCTCACCACAAGAACCAATGAGCTCAGTAAGCAAGTCATTACTGAACAATCATAAATTATTTGACTTCATTTAAAGAACCTAAAATGCACCCTACATTGCAAATTTGGGGGGCACTGTCTACATGATATTGACTTTTGGATGAGGTTCAAGCTTGTTGCTATAATTATTATATTTTTTCCTCCCTTGATTTCTATTCTTCCAAGAAATTCTTTCAAATAGTAAGCAATCCCTTCAGAGAGAGCAATTATTTTGCAACTGAAAAAAGCCAAATAGAAAAAGAATGCTATGTGTTGTATGACTCTATTTGTGAAGTGTATTAAAATAAGGGGCATAATCCATGACATTAAGAGTCCCAATAATGATTAGCTTCAGGAGAAAGAATAGCTCGGAGGGAATGAAAGTCTTCTAGAATTCAAATAATCCTGTCTTGATTTGTATGAGGAGTGGCATGGGTGAATTCATTACAAAAGGTCTTTGAATTTTATATATAAGATCTGTATACTTTGTTTTTATGAGTTTTGCCTCAGCACAAGTCACATATTTACTAACATTTGATGACACACTCTTTTCAAAATAGTTGTTTATCTTGGTATTTCTCAATTTTATTTATAACAATGTTCAACTATTTGGGATAAAAATTCTCTTTATTTCACACTAAACCAATTGAAAATTTTAATCTAAATTTCTAAAACAAATCTCTTTCACCCATTTTGTATCAATTATCAATTGATCTGTATTAATATGTAATTTCCTTTGAGCTAACATGATATATCTCCAAATAGAATGATTCCATAAATTTGTCATAGATTTAAGCACAGGAGATTTTTAGAGAATACATACTAGATTAATAAATATGCATGAGGATCCACTTTCAGTTAGGAGGGAGAAGATCATGAAATGTACCCATAACTTCTGAAATCAGAAATCAACAATGAATAAGAAAAGCCATACTTTCCTTTAGCGTCGTCAAATCGTTGAGAGTACAACATAATCTAATGAATTCCAGTAGAACAAGTCTTTCTGAGTTAAGCAAGGCATGGGAGATGCTTTTGTATTTGCAGCCAGTTGCTGTAATTGGAGGAGAGATGTCCAAGAGTCATGCCTACCAGAGAAGGGTACTCTGATTGGAACGTGAAAGTGAAGCAGGGTTGAGGAACATGGGGGAAGATATATACACACAAGGAAGCAATGATAGGTATAAATGTGAAACCTGACTTCTCATCAGAAATGATGGAGGCCAGAGGAGCAGAAAAAAGAAAGGAATCTTTAAATGTTGAATAAAGGAAACTAACAACCTAGAACTTTATTCACATTGAAATGGTCTTCATAAATGAAAGAGTAATAGCAATATTTACAGTGAAGAAAAACTAAAATTCCCTAAAAAATCTGCTAGGGAAACTTCTTCAGTTCCACAAAAAACAGGTATAAAACAAACTTGGGACCAAAGGAAAAATATGAAGAGTGCTAAAAAGGGAAGATATGGAGTAAACATAAAAGGAAATTTTTCTTCTTAATGTATAAATCCACTATTTAAAGCAGAATGTAACAACAGTGGATTGATGTATTTGTAATATATATCATACCAAAATATATGATAGTAATAATATAAAGAGAAGAAATAAAACTGAAATTATGTTAAGATTTTATATCAGATAGAAAAAGGTATATTAAATCTATACATAATGTGAATAAAATAGATATTATCATATATATAAAAAAATCTCCTTTTTATTTAATTAAAAAAAAAACTTCTTGTCCTAAAAACTGACCAAACTAAAGAGAAAAATAGAAAATCCTATAATCATTGTTGGATATTTAAACACACCTCTTTGAGGAACTGATAGAACCAAAGACCATAATTTGATAAGGATGCTGAAGATGAAACAACACTATAAATTCACATGTGCTGATTGATAGTTATAAAATAATATCCCAATGAAAGAAAATACATCTTTCTATTTTTTTTAAATTTTGATTCATTGTACACAAATGGAGTACAACTATTGTTTTTCTGGTTGGACACAAAGTAGAATCATACAATTTGCATATCATATATATACATAGGGTAATGATGTTTGTCTCATTCTATTATCTTTCCTTCCCTACCCCCTTCCCACCCCTCATTTCCTCTATACAATCCATCCTTTCTCCATTTTTCCCCTACCCCTATTATGTGTCATCAACTACTTATCAAAGAAATCATTCAGCCTTTGGTTTTTGGGGATTGACTTATTTCACTTAACATGATATTCTCCAACTGCATCCATTTATCTGAAAATGCCATAATTTTATTATTCTTTATGGATGAATAATATTCCATTGTGTATATGTACCACAGTTTCTTTATCCATTCATCTATTGAAGGGCATCTAGGTTGGTTCCACCATCTAACTATAGTGAATTGGGCTGCTATAAACATTGATATGGCTATATCACTGTAGTATGCTGATTTTAAGTCCTTTGGATATAGGCCAAGGAGTGGGATAGCTGGATCAAATGGTGGTTCCATTCTGAGTTTTCTAAGGAATCTCCACACTGCTTTCCAGAGTGGCTGCACCAATTTGCAACCCCACCAGCAATGTATGAGTATACCTTTTTCCCCAAATCCTCACCAACACCTATTGTTGCTTGTATTCTTGATAATAGCCATTCTAATTGGGGTTAGATGATATCTTAGGGTAGTTTTGATTTGCATAAGAAAATACATCTTTCTAAACGTCCACAGTACATTTAGTAAGATACAAGCAATAAGTAATCTTTTTCTTAAAGAGAGAAAGAACAATTATTTAAAGACTTGTAAACCACTCAACTCTGACATCTAGGTAGAAAGACATCTATCAATAGTATATAAATAAATGGGTGTGCCTATATTCAAAAATCTTAATTTGAAATAACAAGTAGTCAGCCCATGAGCATTACTTTGCCAATCCAAAAACAGACTATATGCTGGGAACCTAGAACAAGTTTTAACAGATTCCAAAGACAAAAGTCACAGAAAGTACATTCTTTTTCCATAACAAATTAGAAATAAATAACATCATTATATGTAGAATTCTCAACTTTTTAGCACTTTAAAAACATGTTTCTGAAGAAACAACCCATGGGTCAAGAAATATATAGCAAAAAAACAGGCATGGATATTACTTGAAAATACCAATATTGCTCATGAAATAAGATCCCAAATTTTTCAACAAAATATAGATGATCTTCAATTTACAATGGAGTCATATCATTATCATAAACTTATACTTTGAGTATACTACTAAGTCAAAAATATATTTCATATACATTACCTAACAAGCATCTACCATATCTCAGTCTAGCCTACCTTAGATATATTCAGAACACTTAAATTAGACTACAGTTGGGGAAAATCATCTATCATGAAGCCTAACTTTATAATATTGAATGTCTCATAATTTATTAAATAATGTACTGAATGTAAAAGAGCATTGCAATTGTCTGGATACACTTTTACCTCATTGTAAAATTTTAAAAATCATATAATGATGTGGTACAAACAAGAAGTACTTGTTTCATTCATTATTAAAAGAGTGATATTGAAATTCAAACATGTATTTGTACGTTTGTCTATTTCTACCTGTAATCCTATCCATTTGTGTCTCATGTATTTTGAAATTCACATATTAGGTGAGTGAATCTTTGGTATTCTTACTTCCTAAGGATAAATTAATTCCTTTAACATTATGAAATTAATTTATTTATCTCTACTAATTTTTTTCTGCAATTTACTTTTTCTGATAGTTACACAGTTACCATGAACATCATTTTATGTCACCATGTTATATCATCCTCTGTCCTCTTACAATTATCCATTTGTATATTTATATATGAAGTTCATTTTTTGATACACTTGCTTGTTAAGTATATATCCAATCTGTCAATTGTTGCTTTTTAATTATTATCTTGAGACCAACATACTTAATTTCATTAGTAACATGGCTACATATATATCATATGTTCTCTGTTAGCTTTTCTATTTTTTATTTATTCCCTTTTTTGATTAAATTTAGCTATGTGTGTTTTCTATTATTTTACTGGTTGCTTGAGAGCCAATATTATATTGCTTCAATGTATTAGAATCTCCTTTCCAGCAATAAATAAAACTTCATATGCAAGAATATTAAAATACTATGGTTAGATTCTCCTGTTCCCAATTTGTGTCTTATTATTGTATTCACTTTATTCCACATTTTTATATTTTACTCTTTCATATTTTAAACTAAAATCCATTGTATTACTTTGTTTAAACTTCCAAATATATTATAAGGAGGTTAAAATGGAAAGGAAAATATTGTAGGTATCCATCCACATAACTACGGTTTTTAGTGTTCTTCATCCTTTTTGTAGATTTGTACTTCTGTGCAGCATCATTTCCCTTCTTCTATCATTCACTCAAGTATTTCTTCTAATGTGGATTTGCTGGTGATAAATATTTTTAGTTTTATTAGTCCAGAAGAGTATCTTTATCTTCTTTAAAAGATAATTGTGCAGGCTGGGGAGGTAGAGGTAGAGTGCTTACCTAGCATGGTGAAGCTATCATTTTGATCCCCAATTGTGAAAGAAATAAATGATTAAATAACTATGATATGTATAAATTTCTCAATTGACGGTATGTTTTAGTACTTCAAATATGTTAACCCACTGTTGTCCCACTTTCATTTTTTTCCAAATTCAGCTGTTATTTTTTTCTTTGTTTCATAGCTGACTTCACAGTGGATCTCTTTTCTGGCTGTAATACACACCTTTTAAAAATCACAACGTAATTAATGAATGACCTGGTATAATTTTTTCATGCTTCAACAAATTTGAATTTTTAGGCGATATTTCTTCAAATGTTTTATTCTGTTCCACTTTTCATTCCATTCTTTAAGGCACTGCATTTATACATATATTGGGCTATTCAAAATTCTCCCATTGCTTAAAAATGCATCATTCATTACTTGTTATTATTTTCCTTGTGTTTCACTGTAAATAATTTCTATTGCTATGACTTCAAATTCAAAAACATATTCTCCAACATCTAATATGACTGTAATCCCATACAGTGTATGTGTTATCACACACTTGAAGATTTTATCTCTAGAAATTTTGATTTGGTCATTCTTTATGTCTTATTTCAACATATTTTAAAAACTATTTTAGTGGGATGCAGTCATAATAATGGTTTTAAGATCTTTGCCTGACAATGCTAAAATAGATACCTTTTGCTGGCATGCCCACATTATGGAACACATTTTCCCTGCTCCTATGAGCCTTTTCAATTTTGATCAGATATCAAAAAATCCAAGATGGTGGAATAGAGGAGGTTGCATATCTGGCTGCTCCATGTCCTGAAACCAAGAAAGCAAACAAGCAGCTTCTCCACAAGGTGGGTGAACAAAAAAGGGGGGAGGCTTTACACAAACCTAAAACTGGACATTCAAAGCAGAACGGGGACACAGGACATTGGATAAAATAAAATAAGAAAAAAATCCCTGGTGGCATAACCTCTGCCATAGCTGGGCCAGAAGCACCAGCCAGAGAGATCCCTCCATGAGCATAGTAGAGGGAGAAAGGAATTAGAGGAACCTGTATTTGGGAGAGTCCGGAGGTATGTTGGGTAAGGACCATTTAAAGACAAAGGACATAGCCCAACAAACCTAAAAGAGTCACTGCACAATATCCATGTGTGGAGAGAGGAGCTGCCAACTCTCCAGGTGGCATGTGAAAGACAAAGGAAAGAACAATTTTGAAACTACAGCACAGGGGCCAGCAACTGAGGAAGCCCATTCTGTTAAACCCAAGTTTGGCCTGAAATACAGGCCCAGGAAACACACACTGCACAACAGAGTATGCTTAAGTGACCTGGAGAAAATCAAACATGGAAAGAGGTTTACACAGGGGGCTTAGGAACCCACCTGATTCTATCCCTCCCATCCAATGCCACTGCTTTCAGGACCAGCTGGGAGAACTCAGAAAGTTGGGAGAGATTGTTTGTAGACTAAACCCAAGACCAGGAAATGTGGGGATTACAGGTGATATAGAGGACTAAGAATTGGCTTCCCCAACACACAAGTGGAACCAGAGGAGATCCCTGGGGTAAAGTCTTCCAATGTGGACCAGAAAGCATTGGACACTGGAGATGCACCCACTTAAAATCTCCAGATCAATTAGCATTCAGCAAAGAGCTCAGAGCTCAACTTGGTCTAAACCCTACCTCCAAGAACTCTGTCTACAGGAGTAAGTCTCTCACTGCAGCAATCCAAAGAGTAGAGTATCACACTCCAGAAGACCCCACCTAAAACTGAAAAGAAGAGAAGCTGAGAATATTTTGAACTCCAATGGAAAGAATTCTTTAACTTTTCATCTAGTTTTTTTTTTTTTTTAATTCTTTTCCACTGTTTAATTGTGACCTTAATGGTACATGGACATTTATAGTCTCCTATTTTGTTTTCTTCTCATTTCTAGAATTTTGAAGCCAGTTTTTTACATAAATTAGGTTTTCTTGTGAACTAGGACATTTGATTAGTATATTTAATTTTTTAATATTCTTTTTATTTTTAATTTTTTAAATATTTGCTTTATATATAATTTTTCTTCTACTTATTTGTTTCCCTTGATTCTCTTTTTTCTTCTAACAGCCAATCTCTATTGTTTTCTCTTTTACTTGTCCTTTAATCTTTTACTTCTCTCCTCCTCCCCCTTCGTAATTATCACATCCTATATCACTTTTGTTCTCTCCCTGTCCACCATCTGAAAATGTAAACCTTTTTGCAAAATTGCTGTTTTTATTATAGGCAATTACTGATCATATCATTTCTGTGAATTGTGATAATATTGTAGGCATCATAGTAGTAACTATTTGGTTTAATGCTGTAAATTGTTCACATTGGTTGTTATTATTTGTCTCCTCTAAATAGTGAGGTAATGGAAATCTTCAGAAACACTCTAAGTACACAGGGTAGAATCTCTACAGCCTCAGTTCCATACTGTTAGATATGTAGACACACAAACAACATGAAAAAGCAAGGGAACAAATCACCCCAAGCAAACTAAGATGCTCTAATAACAGAATCCATCAACACCACAGTGGAAGAAATATCAGAGAAGGAGTTTAGAATATAAGTAGTTAAGCTGATTTGTGAAGTAAAGAATAATGTAAGAGACCAAATATGTGAAGCAAAACATCACTTTAAAAAAGAGATAGAGATTCTGAAAAAAAATCCTCAAAATTAAGGAAACAATAAACCAAATTAAAAATTCAATAGAAACCATCACCAACAAACTAGACCACTAGGAAGACAGAACCTCAGGCAATGAAGACAAAATATATAATCTTGAAAGTAGAGTTGAAAATGGAGAGAAGATGTTTAAAAACTATGAACAGAGCTTCCCAGAATTATGGGATAACATCAAAAGTTCAAATTTAAGATTTATTGGAATAGATGAAGGCACAGAGACACAAACCAAAGGAATGCACAATCTGTTCAATGAAATATTAGAAAATTTCCCAAATGTAAAGAATGAAATGGAAAATCAAATACAAGAGGCTTACAGGATCCCAAATGTGCAAAATCACAAGACATATTATAACGAAAATACCCAGCATACAGAATAAGGCTGTGAAAGAAGATTATCAGATTACATATAGGGAGAAACCAATTCAGATCTCAGCTGATTTCTTAACGCAGACCCTCAGAGCTGGGAGGTCCTGGAATAACATATACCAAACTCTAAAAGAAAATGAATGTCAACCAAGAATCCTATATCCAGAAAAATTAAGCTTCATTTTTGAAGATGAAATAAAAACCTTCCATGATAAACAAAAATTAAAAGAAATTTGAAACCAGAAAGCCTACACTTGAGAAAATTCCAAACAAAACATTCCACAAAGATGAAATGAAAAAAAAAAAAAAAATGGTGAAAACCAGTGAAGGGAGGAATCACACTAAAGGAATAGTCAATCAAAGGAGAAATTAATTCAAACTAAAAACTGGAATTAAACCAAAATAAGCAGGAATTCAAATCATATCTCAATAAAAATCTTGAATATTAATGGCCCAAATTCATCAATCATAGACTGGCAGAATGGATTAAAAAATGACACCCAACAATATGCTGCCTCAAAGAGACTCACATCACAGACAAAGATATCCAAAGACTGAAGGTGAAAGAATAGAAAAAACATATCACTCACATGGATCACATAAACAAGCAGGGGTTTCTACTGTCATATTAGATAAAGTGGACTTCAAGTCAAAGTTAATCAAATGGGACAAAGAAGGACATTTTATACTGCTTAAGGGAATTATACATCAACAAGACATAACAATCATAAATATTTATGCCCCAAACAATGGAGCATCTATGCACATCAAATCCTTCTCAACTTCAAGAATCAAATAGACAACAACACAATAATACTGGGTTTGAACATTTTCATCCATCCACATATATAAGTACAAATATGAATATATATGTAAGAACATACATGAAAATATTTCAATGGATATGGATTTGTACATAGCAAACATCCTTCATTCTTTCAATAACATTTACTATAGGTCTTCCTCATGCTGAATCTTCTACAAGACATTAGAGATTCCATAGTAAGTAACACAGGTATTGTCCATGATCCATGGAACATAAAATTGTTCTTGATTTTAAGCGTTTGAAAAACATATGTGAGGACAGGTGTCAAGAGAAAGAGATAGATTTTTTCAGAGAGAATTGCCTATGTTGAGTCCCAAAAGAGAGAAAGAACATATCTGAATAATGGAAAGTAATATACCAGGATTGAAATATGATGGAAAAAAACTTTAAAAGAGTTGCTAAAAAGTGAGGCTGACATAGTTAATCTCAAGATGATAGCTAATTTGGTAGGTAAGGTATTATTTAGTGTCCTTGTATAGCAAAAACATAACCTATTTTACAATTTTTAGTACTCTCATATCTGTTCCACATAAATGTTAAACTTTTCAATTGTCACATGGAGCATTATGATAATGCTGTTGGATGCTGGAAGTGAAATCAAATGAAACATAATAATCAAATGTCTCTTTTGCCACATAAAGGAAACAGTGCTATGTACTTTTCATTTGGAGTTCTGAATAATTAGTCAACTAACCATATTCAGATGCTTTCATAAGTCAATAACTTTTCAAATCAGACTTTATTGAGCACAAAAACTGAAAATGGGGGTAAAGAGAGAGAAGGAGCTTTATGGTTTGGATTCAAAATGTCTCCCAACAGCTCATGTGTTGAAGTCTTGGTCCCCAGTACTGCAATGTCCAAAGTTGGAGCTTTGAGGAAGTGATCCGATCATGAGGGCTCCAACCTAATCAGTGAATTAATTCATTTAATGGATCCATAATTTAAATGGATTATTGGGAGTAGGTGGAAACTACAAACTACAGGCCGATGGGGCATGGTTGGAGAAAGTAGGTGACTGGGGGTACTGAGTATGCCTTTAGGGACTCTGTCGTTTCCCTGGCCCCTTCTCCTGCTCACCCCCATTTCTCTCTTTCTGCTTCCCAGCTGCCATGAGCGGACATACTTTCTTCTGCCACGTTCTTCCACCATGCTTTAGCCTTAGAATCAGCTGATCATGAACATAAGCCTCTGAAACCATGAAAATAAACCTTTCCTTTTCCAGGTTGTTTGTGTCAGGTATTTTGGTCACAGTGGTAAAAAGCTGACTGACAGAAGGAGGAGGAGAGGGAGACAGACAAGGAGAGAGAAAGGGAATACAAAAACAAAGGCAGAGAGAGGGAAGGGAGGCAGAGGGAATTTACCATGCTTCCAGATTTATCGCAATCTCAGAAACAGCCTTATACCTCAAGCCTAGGAAACTAGAAAATCAGAAACAGATTCAGAACCACTCTAAAGACATATAACATAATTTCAGGCTCATTAACTCCTGTAGTTAAGCTTTTTATGCCTAACTTCAGATTTTAATCTAACTGATCACCCACTACTGTTGAATCCTCTTTTCTTTTTTATGATGCCCTATTAAACAATTGGAACAGTCGAAATTTAAGTCATTGAAAGGTGTGTAGTATCAGAGGCACTTTATACAAATAGTCAATAATCAGTTTTTTAAAATTTTATCACTACTATAAACAATAAACATGAGCTCATTTATTAAAGAAACCAGGTTTGTTCTTTTAAAATCTGGCACAGAATTGAATTCACAGATTTTCTTTAAATGATCACCAAATTAAATATTTATATGTCAATTGCAAAATTGTCCCTCAACTTTTAAAATATTTTTATTAGTGCATTATCATTTTAAATAACATGAGGGTTAATTTTGACATGTTCATAAATGCATATAACACAGTTTGCTCCATTTCAATCCCCAGTACTTCCTTTTTCCCTCCCTTCCTTCCTCCCCCTTTTTCCCTTTCCTTTACTCTATTGATCTTTTTCTATGGCTCCAAATTTTCATTCCTCCATGCATCCTTTCCTTCTTATCTAACTTTCAGTAATACTCTGTCATGCAGACTATAGGCTTATGTATGTGAACAGCTTTAGACAAGAGGATATTAGCAAGTAAACACCCAGAGTCTTGAAAGTGCTTACCTATTTGTAACTTCCCTCTAATCCTCTTGGGTATTTCCATAATTTTATGACTATGCCAGCAACAGCCAATTTTCTCAAAAGAAACAAAATTAGGGAATAAAACCGACCATTCCATTCACCCTAGCCAAAGCAACCTAGACTAGCCAATAGCTGGCTAACCTGTAGAATTATGATTAAACCCAGGCTTGATCAGCTGAAGCACAGCACCAATCCCAAGCTAAGTTCATATGTGTAAGCAATCACTGCTTATTGTTCAATGTTGATAAGGTTTTGTTACCTAACATAATTAAGACAATCAATTACTCAGAGAGGTGCGAAGACACTGAAGTGATTTTTTTTTCTTTTTTTCTTTTTTTAGTTGCTTAGTGCCTCCCCATTGCTAAGGCTGGCTTTGGACTACTAATCCTCCTGCTTCAGTCACCCAAGTCACTGGGATTACAGGTGTGCCCTACCACCCCACTGGCAATTTTTTTTTCTTTTGATGTAGAAAAAAGTGAAAGACTTCTGTAAAGTGTCTGTTTATTTCTTTGGCCCATTTATTGATTGGGTTATTAGTGTTCTTGGTGTAAAGATTTTTGAGTACTTTGTAGATTCTGGAGATTAGTGCTCTATCTGAAGTGTGTGTGGCAAAGATTTTCTCCAACTCTGAAGGCTCTCTCTTCACATTACTGATTGTTTCCTTTGCTGAGAAAAAACATTTTAGTTTGACTCTATCCCAATCAATGATTCCTGTTTTTATTTCTTGTGCTTTGGGTGTCATATTAAGGAAATCTGGTCCTGGGCCAACATGATGAAAATCTGGACCTATTTTCTCTTCTATTAGGTGCAGGGTCTCTGGTCTAATTCCTAGGTCCTTGATCCATTTTGAGTTGAGTTTTGTACAGGGTGAGAGATATGGGTTTAGTTTCATTTTGCTGCATATGGATTTCCAGTTTTCCCAGCACCATTTGTTGAAGAGGCTATCTTATCTCCATTGTATGTTTTTGGCTTCTTTGTCAAGTATGAGATACCTGTATTTATGTGGGTTTGTCTCTGTGTCCTCTATTCTGTACCATTGATTGAACTGTCTATTTTGGTGCCAATACCATGCTGTTTTTCTTACTATTGCTCTGTAGTATAGTTGAAGGTCTGGTATTGTTATATCCCCCGCTTCGCTCTTCTTCCTAAGAATCGTTTTGGCTATTCTGGGTCTCTTATTCCTCCAAATGAATTTCATGATTGCTTGCTCTAATTCTATGAGGTCCATCATGGGAATTTTAATTGGAATTGCATTGAATTTGTATAGCGCTGTTGGTAGTATGGCCATTTTGGCTATATTAATTCTGCCTATCCAAGAACATGGAAGATCTTTCCATCTTCTCAGACTTTCTTTAATTTCATTCTTTAGTGTTTTGTAGTTCTCATTGTAGAGGTCTTTCACCTCTTTTGCTAGATTGATTCCCAAGTATTTTATTTTTCTTCAAGCAATCAACAGATTTATGAAAAAATGTTCAACATCCCTAGTTATAAGAGAAATGCAAATCAAAACTACCTTAAGATTTCATCTTACCCCAATTAGAATGTCTTTTATTAAGAATACAGGCAATAACAGGTGTTGGCGAGGATGTGGGGAAAAGGGTACACTCATACATTGCTGGTGGGATTTCAAATTGGTGCAGCCACTCTGGAAAGCAGTGTGGAGATTCCTTAGAAAACTTGGAATGGATCCACCATTTGACCCTGCTATCCCACTCCTTGGCCTATACCCAAAGGACTTAAAATCAGATTACTTCAGTGATACAGCCACATCAATGTTCATAGCTGCCCAATTTACAATAGCTAGATTGTGGAACCAACCTATATGCCCTTCAATAGATGAATGGATAAGGAAACTGTGGTATATATACACAATGGAATATTACTCAGCCATAAAGAAGAATAAAATTATGGCATTTGCAGGTAAATGGATGATTTTGGAGACTGTTGTGCTAAGTGAGATTAGCCAATCCCAAAAATCCAAGGGCCAAATGTTCTCTCTGATAAGTGAATGATGATGCATAATGCAGGGTGGAAGGGTGGCAAGAATGGAGGAAGGATAGATAGCATAGAGGGAAGGGAGGGATGGGTTCCGGGTGGGGGAATAATAATAACAGAATGTGTGACAGACATCATTGCCCTGTGTACTTGTATGAATGCACAGATGGTGTGACTCTACTTTGTGTACAACCAGAGAAACAATTGCTGTACTCCATTTGTGTTCAATGAGTCAAAATTAAATTTTTAAAAAAAGTGAAATACTTTCTGATACAAAATATAAAACCTTTTTCCATATTTTCTAAGATTCATTTTCATTTACAATGTAGGTCTTACTTGATATCCATATGTTGATCTACATTTTAGGGTACTCCATATTATTAAAAATGGTAAGGAACCTGCAAATACTTGGATGAGGATTGGTTGAAGATCAAAGGGATGGTTATCAGGAAAAAAAAAAAAAAAAAGGCCTTGCAGGTAGCTAGAAAGTACATGTTTCCCAGGAACAGACTTGTATTGGAAAGATTGTGTGTGTGTGTGTGTGTGTGTGTGCTGTGTTTCTTCTGTTTCTTCAGAGAGCAAGATAGGGGCAAACCTGTGTGGGTGCGCATCATGTGTAGTGAGATATCAGTGGACTACAAGGAAGTACTTAATATTCAGAGAAGTCTAACAATAAAATATACTTAGAAATTCAGGATACTAGGTGCATGCCAAAAATAAAGAGTGTCTTCAGTCACTAGGCCTGACATGGATAAGCAATGAGACAGAAATTTTAGTTTACAGAGAAGCTAAGAGGAAGTTGGCTATTGTGCTCAAAATGCTACTATGGGATATTCAAACATTCACATAAAAGAAATAGGCTATAGATGACCAGGTAGACTTAGGTTTTACCTAAAATTAAATATTTGCTTCAAAGAGGAGAGAGCTAGTTCATCTTAAAAGTTTTCTCCCTTGGGACAGAAATGACTGGCAATGATAATGTCCAATTCCAGCTCTTTCAAGCAAGAGTCGAAGCTGATCAATAGTAACAAAAAGAGATGTAGCTAGTACAATTTTTGAACAAGTATTTTTCCCAGGAATGCATAGTACTTTCAAAGTTCCATTTGGGGCAATAATAGAAATAAGTATTTCCTTGAAAAGTACACACTGTGGATGATGTTACTTACTGGATAATAAGAGTTAGCAATCCTTCTTTCTTAAAAATTATTTTTCACTAAGAAAAAATATTATAAGTTTTAAGAGACTATATGACTATAAAAGAATCTGACAGAGGCATCTTACAATCATGACTGATCTGTTATGAATATTGAAAAAGTGATTCCTTAATAAAGTAAGAGATAAGATTTAGATCATTCCTAAGTTTCTAAATTATTTTACTTTAAAAAGTTTAGAATCAAATTCAGAAGCATTACTTAATAAATACTAAATACAGGATATACTTTTTTGATATACTTGCTGTGAAAAACTATACATTTGATATTTTCTTAGAAATTTGTGGGAATAATCATGATATAGTCACATTCTGCTTTCTTTAAGTGGGATTTAATAATCAACAGCCAGTTATAATAAAAGTTATCTTAGAATGTATTTGTACAGGCAACTGGGAAATGAGCTGATTAAGATTGGAATCTGCTGAGAGGGAGAAAGGAAGAATAAATCCCTTACCTAAATTGTTGTTGGTAATTTTAATTATCAGGAAACATGTATTTCAGTCCAAGAATGTTTCTAAGCAACAGCAAAGCTAAAGTTTTGAATTTTCCACTTAGTTTTATCTAATATGTCAATGATCAATGAGTATATTTAACTTCTCTCTCATGACATAATTACTTTGCTTTCAAATTATATAAATATTTGGTTACATGTTGGATATCTTTTTCTTTTTTGAAAATGATAGTGTGCATTTCAAAATGACAAGAAACAGCCTCACCTTTTTGTTTTGTTTCAACCTGGAATGAAGTCATGGTATGAAATGTTAGAGAAGTCTTATCGATATCCTAAAATACCTTGCATGTAAGAAACAGTAAACAGTCTGTTGAATCATTAGAAGGATACAGGAAGTATTTATGGCTAGTCACTGGCTCAAATGGTTCTGAAAATCACGTTAAGGAAATGCAGCCAAGTATCACTAAGAGCACAAGAGGATGATAGATAGATTGACAAGAGCCACTTCAAAGAGGTACCAATGACTACACTCCATGGCTGAGTGTGTCTTTCTTGGGGTATGCCTTCACAGAGTGAGTAGACATATCTCTTCATGAAATATCAAAATGCAATAAAAGTCATAGGAACACAGTTTCTGCAACAGAAAATAAAAGACTAAGAGGAAAATGTTTGAATTTGACTAAGCTTAGCTCTAAAATATACTATATCTTTGGTGAATATCATCGGAAGTGAATTTTCTTGGAAAATGTTAGAAAGTTTTCTGCTATCAAGCAGAATGGGTCTGAGACAGAGATTAAGTTTGGTTTTCAGAAAAATTTAAAGAGCAATATTTCTGTATGACTGAATTTGTAGACCATAATATTGTTAAAATGCTTTTTTTTAGTGTCATTTTTTTTTAATTTAACAAAGTTCTAGGAGATTATATAACCATTTTAGGAGATTATGTATTTAGTCTGAAATGCAATTAATATATTGGCCAGTGATATGAACATAATAAAATGTCATAACCTTCTATTTCTTGACTTCTATAATATTCTTCAGAGTTAACATTACTGAATTTAATTGGAGTAGAGCATTAAAATCACCTCAATTCTTCCTTTCAATTAAACATCCTGTTAATTGTAGTGTCTCTCATCTTTCTTACTTACAATAGGAAGAGAAGAAAATAAACCCCAATTATTAAAGTAAAAAGAAAAAATATAAAGAAAAAATTTACATGAAAATGAAAGCTCCAAATGGTGAATAAAAGGGTTTAAGAAATTAAAGTGTTTTAATCATAGGATGAAGAGTTTTGTGTTTCCCTATAAGATGACCTGAATCAAAATAGTTTCAAACATTTATTGAGGCTCTAAGCAACTTAGCAATATCCAAGCTCAAAAGTTAAAAAATTATTACAATGGGCTGGGGTCGTAGCTCAGTAGTTAAGCACCTCTAGGTTCAATCCCTGGCACCAGGAAAAAAATAATTTCAAACAATAACATGACAATATTTCCAAAAACAAGTACCAAAGTAGAGCATCCCAAAGGATATGTCATCAAGGATGCAGTTATTTCTTTCTCCTTGGTACCCTCTACATTCTGGCTTAGCTCATTTCAATAGGGAGATGGCCCTTGCAGGCCAGAACATCAGCTACAGAAATAATCCATGTGTTATGAAAAGAGCAGAATCAACTTTTCCCCCTTAGGAATGGATAATACCAAGGGAATGGGTAACAAGGAACATTCCTTTCTTTGAAGTGAAGAGGAATACTTAAGGTGTTCACTATATATACAAATGCAGGTAACATTTGTCCTGTTTATAGTTTCTTTGGCATTGTACTAGAATATTGCGTAAAGTTGAAATTGTATAAAGTAGAAATTGCATAAAGCATCAAGAAGAAATAGAAATGCTGGAGTTGTAAGATGATAGTCGAAAGTACATCTTACGTTTTCTCTAGAGACTACAGCAAAAGTAACTAGTTCATGTGGCTACAGGAAAATGCAGCACATAGTCATTTTCAATTCTCTTCCAACAATACAACCAAAGTGGCGGTGAAAGGAAAAGCTGACTATCAGCAGCTTTTCCTATCACATAAATGAAGAACAGGTAGAGGGTAACATATTTCCATAAGGATGTTAACATCCTCTCTAAATTGTATGATCAGAATTCATTAAATCATTGAATAACCCAAAAAAACTTATTAAAACACTCATAAATTTAAGATTTTAATTTATGTCTGTATTGTTTTACTAAAAGGAGTTAAACTTTTCCATTAATTTTCTTCATTTAAGGCAAAATAATTACTTTGTATTTTAGAAGAAATTATTTAGAATGACATCTACACATGAGAAAGTAATTAACAAATTGATTTGTTGAATACTATCTTAGAAGTGATTACATTTTACAATGAAATCTCTACCCTTTTGAATTATCATGTCAATTATGTAGAAAAAGTGAGAGCTGAACTACCTTTAAAAAGGTTATTTACCCAAATAAGATGTCTCTTATTGGCAAACCTCATCGCCTAAAAAACATTATTTGCAAAAAAAAAAAAAAAAAAAAAAAAAAACCTAGATAGAAAACTGCTATCTAGGTTATATCACATTCTGCACACTTAACTTTAAAACATTCCTTATTTACTTGACTTTCACCATAAAAGCCAACTAGCAAAGTCCCCAGTGGATATCATACTGCAACAATCCTGAGTATCTAGCAATCAGATACAATTCCAGTGGCTCTTAAACAATAGGAAAATAAGTGAAGTATAGGACATTGGAGAATCACAGAGAAAGTGAACCATGATTATGAAATGTCTACTACCATATTCTTATTTTCCTACAAGTAGAAAGAAATATTTTCATTGGAAATTCTTTAGGTTAGTAAGTTCTGTAAAAATAATGGGGAGAAATAGATCAAAGGATACAAAATATCAAATATGTAGAAAAAAAATGGAAAGATCTAATGTACAACATAAGGACTATAGGTCAACAACATTCAGGATTTCTGCTAAATGAGTTGATTATAGTTCCTCTTGCCAGAGGAATGGGTGGCAGGGTGGAGGAATGGATAACTATGTGAGATGATGGATATGTTAATTTGTTAAATGTTATTAAACATTTTAATATAGAGAGAGCATTATATATAGTATACCTTAAATATATGCAATAAATTTTGTTTTTTAAAATGGCATATCCCTTCATATGAGAGGATAGGAGAAGGAGACATAAAAACAGAGTAAATTATTTGCTTCAACTGCTTGGAGACACATTTATTCAAAAAGTTCCTATGTCATTTTCCATTGTATGAGACTAAAAGAAAAAATAACTATAATTCTAAATACAAAATGACTATATATTCTAAGGAGAAATAAAGGAAATGAGAACTACAATGTACCAATTCAGAGTGAATGAATTAATAGAAGGAAGTCCAGTAGAGTACAAGAAGGGCATCAGGGAGGGAGAAAGAGAGGGAAAAAGGAGGTACTGGGGACTGAAATGGAGTTAACTATGATATATGCATTTATGACTATGTCAAAATGAACCCCACTATTATGCATAAGTATAATGCATGAACAAAAATATTTAAATTTAAAATTAAAATATTTTTAAAGGAACAGGAACTTTAGAAAAGGTACAGTAGCGTAATTCAGGGATTTCCAGGGACACTGAAATACATGCATGTAATCAGGGACCACTAAAAAAAGACTACCATAGACTAATTTGACATTCTTTAAACTTTGCTTACTGGTCAATGGCAAAGCAAAATATGGATCTATTACCAATTGTCACATTTTATAGAAATAACCAAAACTACAAGGGATAACTATGCATAAAAACTACAAGATGGAGAACCTAAAGTTGCATATTTCTTTTGAAAATAAAGTGGTGCATGTGTTGATTCATGCACCACTAGAATTTGCTAGTCCAGGAAGGCTATTTATTTTAAATGAAAGAATATTCTTAGGATTTTCAACTGCTTTTTCCATAGCACCATCATTCTGTGTTGAAATATTGGTATCACTATCACAAACTGTGGTTGAGACATGGTTTTTAAACATATTTTTTTTACTAATAGAGGAAGAGAGTTTCAAAAACTTATATAGCAATAGGAATATGCTGAATCTATTGAATGCTTTTGAAACAATTGTTTTTCCCATAAATTATAGTTT
The DNA here is from genome assembly GCA_020662805.1 of Glaucomys volans. Taxonomy (NCBI): domain Eukaryota; kingdom Metazoa; phylum Chordata; class Mammalia; order Rodentia; family Sciuridae; genus Glaucomys; species Glaucomys volans. The sequence continues at coordinate 456,986 of JAJEJO010000816.1, forward strand.
TATCAAATCATTAAACCAAGAGCGCCTACATTCTGCAGAGCACAAAATCACACCAGTCTCTGTTTCTACAGAATTCTAGGACTCCAAATCCTAAAAAAAGCACTGGCATATCAGATCTACTTTAACCTATATTCAAAAGCAGAACACTATTTGGATTTTTGAGACACATAACTACTGCCAGCTGTTATTTACACTTTTCTCTATTTACACTTTTCCCTACACAGAGTAGCTGTTCTATTTAAATTGGAACCCTCTGCAAACTTTCTATAGATAATTCTGCCAAGCACTATCAGCCGGGCCACACCTGGCTAATTATTGCAAACACACAAAATCTTTGCAGTCGTAATTTCATTTCACACGTGCATGCTTTTCAAAACTGTATCATTTCCTGGCCTCCCATCATCTGCTCTTCCTCACCTACCCCCATTCTCTTTACTCTATAATAGTTCCTTCCAGATATTCATGGTTTCCAGAGATGTAATTAAAAAAAAAAAACCATAAAAAAGGCTTTAAAGTTTTCGCTTTAAAAGTTTGGCAGCACATTAGAAAACATATGACTTACACTTAAGTTATAACATTTTCTTGTTGTTATTGTTGCTTTTAGCTTAAGTGTAATGCTGATGAGGGCAAGAGTTAAGCACTGCATCCCAGGACTGACCACCACGCCTGGCTTACAGTGGCAGGCCATTAAGCCATGTATTTTGTATCGAAAGAACAAACAGATGATTACGTGAATGAATAGAATGCTAAATAAGTATGTAAAATACAAATAATGGAAATGAAAGATATGTACTACATTTAACATTCTCATTCTCTGAAATATCTGAGCATCCCTTTATAGCTATATAAAAATTGGCTGTCTCCTAAAGATAGTTGTCATCTTAGTAAATAACAAAATCTGCAGTGTCCCACCATTTTTTTAAAACAGGTCAAAGTGTCCTCAAATCATTTATGCAGACCAGTCTCTACTCAACACAGAAATTACACTTTAAATTTTCCTTTTTTTAATTGTATATTTACATAGCAACACTTACCAAATTATAATGATAGAAAATGTAGCATGATAAAATGAGTTTGTATTTCCTTATCATAGCCACTGACATTGTAAGATTTCTATTCTGTGTAGGCATTTTTACAGGAAATAACATCTCATTTAATGCCCAGAATAGCAGTTCTTAAAACCTCTCAAACAGGATCTCATTATTAATAATCAGTGATAAACATAGAAAATTTTTGTTTATGGGGATTTTATCTATCCATATAGAAAACTGAAACTGCAGGGTTTGGTGATGCATGCCTGTAATCCCAGACGCTTGAGAGGCTCAGGCAGGAGGATTGCAAGTTCAAAGTCAGCCTCATAAACTTAGCAAGGCCCTGAGCAACTTAGTGAGATCATATTTCAAAATAAAATATAAAAAGAAAATGGGCTGGGGATGTGACTCAGTGGTAAAGAACCCCTGGGTTCAATCACTGGTACCAAAGAAAGAAAAGAAAGAAAGGAAAGTAAAATAAACTGAAATTATAATACCTAAAATATTTATTAATTTATTTTAACTAATAAACTCATTGCAAATTAACATCACATCAGTTAACAAAAGTAACTATCTTTTTTAGAAATACTAAGAACAATGACATTGGTTTACATTTTAACAAACATCTTCAATTTCTGGCCAAGACTGCTGGATTATCATAGCTGCTTCTATGATCAATTTGTTGTGATAGCATGTGTCATAAAACTACTGTAGAATTTCACTGTACCTTTGGAAGATAATGGGAGTGAAAAGGAAAAATAACATCATAGAATTAATATGAAAATAGTTTGACCTCACAGACCCTGTGTGAATATGTCTCTGTGGTCAAAGGAGATTTCTAGACCACACTTGGAGAATCTCTGCCCTGGAATAATCTTTTGAGTATAGTTATTATCACACATTAAAGTACTTAATTAAGGTAACGCAGAAAGTGCCAGGTGCAGTGGTGCATGCCTGTAATCCCAGCAGTTTGGAAGGCTGAGGCAGGAGGATCTTGAGTTCAAAGCCAACCTTGGCAACTTATCAAAGCAACTTAGTGAGACCCCCTGACTCAAAAAGAAAATATATACATATATATGACAAAAGAGTTAGGGATGTGGCTCACTGGTTAAGTGCCCCTGGGTTCAGTCCTTGGTACTGAAAAAAGAAGAAGAAAAAAAAGGATTCTAGGCCCAAAGATAAGCCCATTCACTACACAGTCTTTCAATACTTTTAACCACAACTTTCATCTGTATTCATGATGGATTATCCATTGACCAGAGTAAGAGAATTTCAGTAGCTAATTCTCAAAGAGCTATACAAAACGCTTTGTTACTAATGAAATGAAATACCTATAAAAAACTGAAAACTCATAAGATCTGTTGTTGGAGATGCCACAGCAAAAGTAGTCTGGTATATGGTTAGAGAAAAGCTCTTTTGGTAATCCAGTGATAAAGAGATAGAGTCCAGGAATAAACAGGAAAACTCAGCCAATCCATCAGGGAAAATCATTCCTTTTCCAGGAAAATCAAAACAAGAAAAATTAACTACCTGAATCTTGGAATTCAGGTAGCCAGGTGAGGTTACGTTGAAGCAGAAGTCTGATTCCAGGAGGGTAGAAAAGACTTGGTCTCTGTTTAGTCACTGATAAGGAATAGAAATCCCCAGGAGATGGGAAATGTGGTAGTATGTAAAACTGAAATTTCTCAGTGTCATTTGGCAGGCACTAAATGAATAATATTTTATTTTAATTAATGTATTAGTATAAATCTGTGGTAAGAGGACCTGTCTCTGAGATGTACTTAATTATGCTCAAAAGTACTGTAAAGGACAGTAATGTGCAAACTCAGCAATATTCCTTCAAACTAATTAGCCAGGAAAATTATCATAAGAATGTAGTGACAGAGATAGATTTTAGTTACATGGAGCAAAATTTCCTTTAGTTTTGCAACTGAATTATTCAAATTAGTGAAAGATTATCTTTTTTAAAAGACTATGTTTACTTGTATTATCTAAATTTATTATCAGTTTATATCAGCATGTTATATTAACACAAAATACTGAGAAATTATTCCATGTTAGGCATGATACTACATCATTCCCTCAGATTATTCAGTCCTTGTAACTCAACTTTGAGAATGGTACTCTGGTTATCCCTACCTTATATATGAGGAAAAGAAGATCACAAAACCTAAATAATTTGTCTATTTAAAAAAGAAAGCATTAAGTCTAAGATTTAAACGTGCAAAAGTTTATGACTTTATTGTGTTTTACTACTTGTGATGCCATTTACAAAGAAATTTAGCTAAGATTTCATAGAATCTGAGCTTGAATTTCAGGGCGTGTGCTGCCCAGAAATCCCTTCTTTTTGAGGGATCATTTTTTGGAGTCATTATTTTTTTCTTTGTGAAACTATTTTCAAATCATAATCCAATATATCACTGCTTCCAGAGAATTTAGAAATTTTTGGAAAATTTAATGATCAAGATTTGTACAGAACTTTAAGAAGAAGGCATATGTGAATACCTTTTGCCCCTTTAGAGGCAAAATATGGGACAAAAAGCAACAGAGGGAATGAAAAACACCTTTTCTTGTCCTGACATTTAAAATAGAGAGGGAAGGAATATTTGCATCTGATTCCTAAGGAAGATAGTTTCTCTTCTTTCTTTACTTCTTCAGTTGAAACCTAATTACCTAATCTTGTTGGCTGATCATCACCAAGTCACAATCCAGGCTCATTTGTAAAATAATTTGATTAAATTATATGATGACAATAATAATGATCATGAGGATAATAAAAAGAATAGTTCTACAGTGTGTAAAAAGCACCAGTTACATACTACCTTGTCCTAAGGGTTCATATATTCTAAAAAAACTGTGAAAGATGTGCCATTATGATACACCAATTATACAAATAAGAAAACAGTGGCAGAGAGAAAATGGCAGATCAAGAGTTGGATTAGGGAATGCAGATTCTAGAATCCATAATTTTAACCATTAGCAATATGGATTAAGTGAACTCTCTGCTCTAGTTATTAAGTGAAAACATGGGCTATACTTTTACAGTGTATGCTTTTACTTGATTAAATATGTTCCCTTTTTCCACTTAAGAAAACATACTCTCTTACAGAAAATTGGGTGCCTATACCAACTGAAATCACACGATGCTATAATCATGATAGGCATTATTTTATTTTAGTAAGATATCTAACATTTTTATTTGAAAAAGAACAAATGATTACATTAAAAAAACAATAAAAGCCTCCAGTCTCCAGTAGGTGTCCCAGGATAGGAGTTGCCCCACCTAAAGATGGCAGCTTCCCCTTTGAAGATAATCCAAGATGGCTACACCAGCTTCCCCACATTGGGGAGCCAAACAAAAACCCCGTGGTACTGGCACCAAACTAGACGTAGATCAATGAAACATAATAGAGGACACAGAGACAAATTCACATGAATACACTTACCTCATACTAGACAAAGGAGCCAAAAACATACAATGGAGAAAAGATAGCCTCTTCCACAAATGGTGCTGGGAAAACTGGAAATGCATATGTAATAAAATGAAATTAAACCCCTATCTGTCACCCTGCACAAAACTCAACTCAAAATGGATCAAGGACCCAGGAATTAGACCAGAGACCCTGCACCTAACAGAAGAAAAAATAGGTCCAAATCTTCATCATGTTGGCTTAGGCCTAGACTTCCTTAACAAGACTCCCACAGCACAAGAAATGAAAGCAAGGATCAACAAATGGGATGGACTCAAACTAAAAAGCTTTTTCTCAGCAAAAGATACAATCAATAATTTGAAAAGAGAGCCTACAGAGAGGGAAAAAATATATTCCACATGCACTTCAGTTAGAGCACTAATCTCCAAAGAGATTATAAAGAATGTACATTATAAAGAATGTACATTATAGATTATAAAGAATGTACATTATAAAGAAGATATTATAAAGAATGTACAAAACTTTTCACCAAAAATACATAGAACACAATCAATAAATGGGCTAAGGAACAGGGCAGACACTTTACAGAAGATACGCAGGAGATTAACAAATATATGAAAAATTGTTCAACATCTAGCAATTACAGAAATGCAAATTAAAACCACCCTAAGATTTCATCTAACTCCAATTAGAATGGTTATTAACAAGAACACAAGCAATAGTAAGTGTTGGCATGGATGTGGAAAAAAGGCACACTTGTGCATAGCTGGTGGAGCTGCAAATTGGTACAGGCACTCTGGAAAGCAATATGGAGAGTCCTCAGAAAACTTGGAATGGACCCACCTTTTGACCCAGCTACCCTGCTCCTTGGTTTATACCCAAAGGACTTAAAATATAGTAACACAGCCACATCAATGGCTGAATTATAGCAATTCAATTCACAATAGCTAGATTGTAGAACCAACCTAGATGCCCTTTAATAGTGGAATGGATCAAGAAACTGTGGTATATATACACAATGGAATATTATTCTGCCATAAAGAAGAATAAAATTATGACATTTGCAGGTAAATGGATGGAATTGGAGAATATCATGCTAAGTGAAATAAGCCAATCCCCCAAAACCAAAGGCTGAAGGCTTTCCCTGATAAGTGGATGATGATACATAATTGGGGGGGGGGTAGGGGACAAGAGAAGAATGGAGGAACTTTGGATTACATAGAGGGAAATGGGGGGAAGGAGGGAGTGGGGGTATGAAAGATGGTGGAATGAGACAGACATCATTACCCTACGTACATGTATGATTACTCGAATGTTGAGAATCTACATCATGCCACAAGTAAGAAATAAAAATTTGTGCCCCATTTGTGTACAATGAATCAAAAAGCAGTCTGGAAAAAAATTAAAAGGCAATAAAATAAGCATATTTATAGATGATAAGGAGAAAACATACAAATAGCAATGTATGAAATCCAACCTTTTTGTTACAAATTTTTAATTTTTGAATGACAATATCAGTTTTGGTTTGATAAGATGAAAATTATTATGCTCTATCTTTGGTTCTTAGACACCCTGGAGACTGATCCTAGAAGACTGGAATTTACTCTCATTGATCTCAAAGTAAAGTGTGTCTTTAAGAATGGGAATAATCAATCATGACAAATCATTCATCCTCCAAAAAGAGTCCAGTAGCTAAACAATAATTAATAAAAAAAGGGGGTAGGGCTTTGAGGAAAGTAATCTCACACAAAAATAAATGCTATATTCACAGCAGATCCTGGAAAGAGATGTGCTTTAGTTTACCTTTACCATAGTCTTCCTGTTATAACTGCATAAAAATTCCACCAGATGATGCAATAAAAATAGAACCCTACTTGTGTTTTTGCACTTTGACTCCCATAACATTTAAAATTTCAAACATACATTTTCAAAATCTACCTCTCAATGTCCAGTTTCAATTCAATTTTGGTTTTCTCTGTTTCAATTTGGTTTAGGTGTTCTGAGTCATATCTATGTTCAGTACTTTTCTCTGAAACATTCATGAAGTATCTATACATTACAGTTGAGAGGCCAGCGGTTAGAGCTAAAAAGAGAATGAATTTACATTTTGGTAAGAGGTTATAATCTTTGCGGATAAATATATATGAGCATAAAAATAAAGTAGGCCTATTACAATTTAAATTACTCTTAGCCCATGTAATTTATCTTATCCATAGGAATGTATTTATTTGGTAGCATATTAATGTATTTTAATAGAGCCAATGTATTTTATAGACCATTATATATAGTACTCTAATATATGAAAAGTTTCATATTAATTTGGATATGCCTATTTTATCAAAACATCAACTGATTTGTAGAAAATTTTACAATTGTGTCCCCTTATAGCAGGTGTCAACTGTAATTTTAAAAAAGATTTAATATAAACTATAATCATTTCAGTCACATTTACTTATTAAAAATAGATAACCTATTTTTTGTTTTTTATGCTTTTAAAATTTATTTTAATACTTTATTTTAATACTTTTAAAATTTATTTTAATACTAAATTTATTTTAATACTTAAAATTTATTTTAATACTTTAATACTTTGTGCCTTCTTATAAATACATTCATTTTTCAGTATGAAAAAGGAAAATGGAGAGAGAAAAATGAGTTTACAAAATTCTGCCTGCATACAGATGGTCATTCTTACCGTTAATATTTAATTTAAACAGAAAATGCTGAATTTATACTGAAAATGCTGAATACATTTCTTGATATTCAAAATGACTACTCATCATATTTTAAAGCAATGTCTCATGACCTCACATGTATTTAGTAAAATTTTCTTTAATATAACAATATTATTGACTCAAATTTTAATATACCAAGATCATTGAGTTCTACTTTGGTTTGTTTTGTATTTTGGATGCTTTTAAGAGCAACAGGAAAAAGCAGTAAAAGAAAAGCCTCTGAGAGGCTAAGGGAGACCCAGAGCACTTCAAATTTTTAAGCTTTTATTATGTCAAAGAAATGAAGAGTGGAATTTGTAAATAACATCCAAAGTATAAATATCATAAATATTAGGGCAATCTCCAGTCCTCCACTCTTGAATGGAGTACCATTCAAGACCATTACCAAAATTCTAAACATTCGTCCTCAGTGTTCACTTTAACTGCATGGACTGATGCTCAGTGTGCTTTAACCAACTGCTGTGAGGGACATGGTCAGTGACCCATGGGAAACAAACTGTATCCTAATTAACCTGTGCTCTTAATTCTGCCATCTCAGCCACTTTGCTTTGAATAACTGGAACTGCGAAACGTTCCTTGAAAATGAGTGAACTTTTTAAAGTGAAAACAATTCAAAAAGTTCAGAGAGATAAGCACGAACCAGATATAATATATATATATATATTAGAGAATATGAATTATCATGGACAATGAGAAATTAACAATAGATTGGAAGGTAAAGAAGATGGTTCTTCACTGCTGCAAGTCTGTTTATCACACTTTCAAGGCATCTAGTCACATTTGTATGTATTCATGTATACATGGATGAGTGTGTATGCTCTAATGTGTATATGAGCCAGCTCTGACACTGATACACATAAAATTCATACCTATCAACGACTTTCAATTTACTATTATAAATAAGGTAGAACATATACCAAGATGCATAATCAAAATCACAAGGTATAAGATTTTGTTATTATTTTGTTAAATAGCTCTTGGTATCATATAAAAAGTGACCATAAATATCTACAAAAGGGACAGAAAAAAATAGTGTGATTATTAACATACCTTGATATCACTCCTGGAAAATGATTACTTCACTGTTACCATAGATTAGCAGAATATCACACAAATAATTTACTTTCTTTGTGACTACTTTTCCTAAACTGTTTACGTGCTTGGGACATACAGCATTATAAATTCATATGATAGTGTATTAAGGGATCACTTGCTGGAAAGACATTTCCAAAATGCTATTTCTGACATTCATTTTTAATGAATTTACATTTATCAGTTTTTATAAGGTATTCAAACATGATCACTGCAGGAAAAATATCAAACCAATACATCCTATAAAGAAAAGAAAGAAAAACAGCATGTATACTGAATGCTTGTAACAGTTTTGTCTGTTTTCTTCAAGACTATTTTATGCATGTATATAATTTCAGTATTACTTTCAATTCAAATCCTATAACATATATGTATTATCCTGATCTCTTTTTACTCCTTATAAGTAATGACAGTATTTTTGTACTTTTAGATTTTAGTAGATTAAATTTAACACTAAAATTCAATTAAATTATAATTATGTTTTTATTTTGTATTAATATAAAATGTATATGAAATAAAAACATATAAATGTGTGAGTGTGTGTTATGTATGTGTATAATTGCTTTAGGTTGTATTCAGATTGCTGCTATAATAAACAATTTTGAAATGAATATCCTTATAAAAATTGTTATTATAAATAATTGTTCTATACTAAAATGCCTAAAAGAGACTGTTCTGGAAAATAACTGAAGGACACAATCCATTATGCATTACAAATGGTGTTTTATATTTTTTCCACAATTTTAGGCTGCTTTGCAGGAGGCAACATGCTATGCAGGTGGTTCTTTCCCACACATGCCTATAAGGCTTCAGACTTGGATGCCATAAGCCACAGAACAGGTCTGAGGACATTTTCCTGAGAGCACTTATATAATACTTTTTCTTTAATAGCAGTCTTATTAAATCTAATGAATGATACATTTCTCTCATGGCCATGGTTACAAATTTGATTTAACCAGCTATATCTTGTTGGAAAAGAAGGCAGATTCTTATTGAATATATGTTGTTTGTTAGCTTTTTCACTGTTGGGACTAAATGACCCGATCAGCACAACTGTAGAGGAGGAAGAGTTTATTTGAGGGCTCACTGTTTCAAAGGTCTCTATTGACAGCCAGTTCCATTCCTCAGGGATCCATGTGGCAGGGGGAAGAAGGTCACATGGTGATCAGAAAGCAGAGAGAGACTCCATACCAAATACAAATATACCCAAAGCCATGCCCCAATTCCCACCTCCTCTAGCCACATCCTACCACTTCAGTTGTCAGTTAATTCCTAACAGGGGATTAAATCACTGATTGGATTAAGACTCTTACAACCCAATCATTTCTCCTCTGAACCTTCTTGCACTTTCTCACATGTGCTTTTGGGGAGATACTTCACATCCAAACCATAACATAGGAAAATAACAAGACTTCCATGAAAAATAAAGTGACCCAGCAAAGGCATATTATGTGACATTCGTCTTGGTTTATCTTCTCCCTAAAAAGTAGAGCCTGAGACATGGATTGTACACTTGCCTGCCCATATTATGAAGCTGTGCACAATGATGTACTAGTATGATTAAGAACAAAGTATATCTTCAAACACCAAGTTTTTCTGAACTACTTCCCTCTTTGTTATTTTAGTTTTCTTTGATTCATAACTTTAATATTATACATATGTATATGTGCATTTTGGCATTGACATATAATTAATGAAACTTTTAGAATATTTAAAATGTGTTAATAGTATAGAAGGCAATGCCGGTATTATAATTTATCATATTAATAAATTTCTAAAACTTTACCTTGATAAATAGACAAAAATATGTACAGTATTTTGCCACCATCGGACCTAGTATACTTTGGACCCTAGTGTACTACTACCCTCAGACTTCTTCTCTGGGCCTCGGCCTTGAACCAGCCCTTCAATCTTCCCACACCACATTTTCAAGTGCTTGTCTTCCTTTGTCCAGCCCAGTACACATTGGCAGAACTGTTCAGGAAAAGCAACCCAAGATTAATCTACCCTTTCATCAGCTGCAAACACAACATAAGGATTCAATCTGGTTTATAAAACCCTGCAAGACACTTTCCTATCCTCTACCCTGTTCAGTTTCCAGATCCCTGGATCACGAGTCCATGTGTTGGCCCTAGCAGTATTTCTATCACAGGATAGAAATACAGGAGGAAGCCAGAGTGGAACAAAATGGTGCTGTATTGGAAATGGTGTTTGGAGTGATTCTTGCTCACATGGGACATGAGTTAAAGTTCAGAGCTTTGGAGTACACATAGTCCATTCTCAATCTTGAGTTCAAGTCACATGCTTGGTATAACTTAACAGAATCCCCACTGTTAACATTTTTGGTTTACCTTGCCCAAGGCCAACAGGGCTGACAACAGGTAATTTGTCCCCTATGTATTCAACCTTCTATCCAATTCACTGTCCCTGAAGTTGGTCATTCCATTCCCTCTACAGACCCCTCACTATATATCAGGTAGTCATCCCAGAGTGACTGCAACCATGTCTTGCAAGAACGTTAAGGACTCTCTATTGAGTTGAAATCTGCTTGGAAATTGTACAAAGTTTATGCATAAATGAATACAAATGTTATTACATAGTGTTTTAACAGGTACTGATCTTAGAAATTATGTTAAAGCTGATTTTTTTAGAGAAATATATTTGTGATAGAAATGACTTTGTTTGTAAGGTAATAATTTATATTGCATTCATATATTGTAAGTGGAATAAATAAATGTTTTTATAGAATTTGCTATTATGTAGCAAAACATACAAGTTTATTATAATAAAATTTAATGAAACATTTTTATAATTCTACTATTTTAAATATTATGTGGAAATGATTATACCTTAATAGCATCTTATAACTAGTATAAGAAATTAGAAAATTCAAATTAATTAAAATGGTCTTGAAAAGTAATCCAAACTTTTCACAAATTATGCTAACTTTATTTTTGTACTATGAAAAAATCAGGTTGACTTGAAAATCACATAACCATGTTAATTTGTTCAAGAATTCATGCTCATTAGAAATCTTATAAAAATTTTGAACCTTAAATTTTACTTAACCTTTAAAAGTTCTCAATTTTTTCTTTTATCTATTAGATTATTATCAACTTTTATTTCTTTGATATTTATATCCTTACCCAGCAACCAATCTGTATCTGCAACTTCATCATTTCTCTGAGCTAATTCTTTTAAATTTTAAGGAACCGGTACTCTTTAAATATTTGGACTTTTTCCTCCTTCTCATTTCTGGAATTGGAGTGCTTTTATTTTTGTACGCTTTGTTTTATGTGTTTATTAGTCTCTACATATCAATCATAATAGCAACTCCAAGAGGCTCTATAATCTCACCCATTAACTTCAAGATTAACTCCTTGATATTCAAAGGAATATCAATCCATATGTTCATGAAACCTTTCATACTAACAATAGAAGTCTCTTATCAAACTCTCGGAGAGGGAGGAAAATTTGGGAATGGCTGCTTTCTCCATGATGTACCTAAGTCTTTAACACTGGATTGAATACTAGATAGGGACCACAGTTCAGAAGGCCCAGAAGATGTAGATGAGGAAACCGAGGATAAGGATTTTTGTAATTAGTAGCTATCATTCCATTATTTTTTCTATTGCTTATCTAATTTGACTGTGCATTCAGCTATAGACTTCGCATTTATTATAGACTTAATGTTTATTATTATAATTTACTGTTGTTGTCAGCAAAGATTTTCTTTCCATCTTTGTCTTATTTATCTTTTTCTAGACTTTCCTAGTTCTTTCAATGAAAAGGAGAAAAAATAACTTGCACTTAAGTTAAAAATCTCTGTAAAATTCCGAAGTGATCATTCCTATTTCGTTGATATTTCAATTATAACACAGTCAGGCATATTCATAAAAATTTTCCTAAATTTATTTACTGGTTCACACCTCCTGAGTTTGCAGGTAAAACTTGGGAGACTGAGGCAGGAGGATTGCAAGTTTGAGGCCACTCTCAGAAAATAAGTGAGGCCCTAAACAACTTAGTGAGATTCTATCTCAAAAAAAAATAAAATAAAATAAATAAATAAATAAAAAAGGCTGGGATTGTACCTCAGTAATAAAGTGCTCCTGAGTTCAATCCTCAATACCAAAGTGGGGGAAAAAAATTAAGTTTTCTTAAAAAGTCAGAAAGTTCTGATCTCCAAACCTTGCCCCTTACAGTTCCAACAAAGAAAAAAGAAAAACTACAATTATGAAAACATTATAATTTTTTTAACATCTAAACACATATATAAACGTATAGAAACCTGTCACCTTCAGTCTTGCAAATTTAGCACATGTGAAAAAAAAACACATAGTTTACTTTTAGCAAAAATTCACCTGTTGGTTGCATCACCTCTGTAATACCAAATTCAAGAAAACACAAAGTTTATCCAAGATGCACCTATTATGCTACTTGACTGAGTGGGAAACATAAAAACAAGGCTTTGGGACCATTCCTATTTGCTTTTCACTCCTGTGAGCAAAAAGCCTTCTCTTTATGTATGCTTATATTCTTCAAATGCTTTGAGGTTTTAATGATACAAAAGTAAGTCCAACATCAAAGAGTATACTATCCAAAGTGAGAAGACAACAAGTGACACAAACAAGTTTAAAATTGGACCATACAGGCCAACAGTCCTACTAAATTTATGTCCTGAGATATTTTATAACCTGATGCAAAGACACGAGTGTTCCAAAGGATGAAGGAATTAACAAAAAGGACAAGATTCACCAAGATGAAGGGATTAACATTCAAGATTCAAGGGATTCAAGATCCCTTCATTCAAGATGAGGGATTAACAAAAAGGACAATTATAAAGAAAAGATCTAAACTTTTTGTCATTGCTACCTGACAAACACAAGTTAACAAGCATCTATATTCAGAACTATGCTCCCAAGATTCTATCACTAATAGAAGTCATGGAATGGCAACCTTGCACAAAAGAGAACTAGACTTCATCAAGAACCAGAAACTAAAACAATAACAGGGTAAACAAGAGAATTGGAGAAATTTAAATTTGAATTTAAATTCTCAAACAAAGCATCCTGAATGATGAAATTGACCCCTGGAGCTGAAAAAGGCTGACATGGTGTAAGGAGTTCCTGAGCTACATTTGTTAGACAAGACAGTCTATTCTGCACCAGAGATTAAGATTGAGTGATTTGGTGGGACCTCCATTTTTTTAAGGAAAAACCCATAGAACAAAATTAAGAAAATAAAAATAATATTTTTACCTGCAAAAAGTTTCAAAGAGAGTTCAGACTTCAGAAGGACTGGCTGATGAAAGGATATATCAGGTATTTTTTTAAATGGTTCTTGATATTCAGTTAATAGTGGGGAAAAGGCTTTTTAATAGCATTATCATATGTCTATCTTATCTTGAAAGATATTTACATATATGTAGAGGTCAGTGTTGCAAATGTCAGAAATTAAGGTTCTTTATGTCAGGACATTAAAAGCTTTAAAGAAAGGGTTCAAGTCTGCATTTATTTAGAGTCTAACACTAAACAAATGTTATATAAGCTTATTTTATCTCTGGATATGAAATTCTGTTTCTTTCTGGGGAACGTGATATACTTAGAATGGTGTCGAGGCAATGTTAAATTCCAACGAATGCATATATATGGTACTAAACCATAGAGGCTTCTTGGGAAGGAAATGTTACAAGTAACACTTCAAATCTGCTATATTTTAAAAAAGAACAGGATCTTACATGTATAAGCCATGGGTATAACCTGCCCATACAAATCACCACTCCTGTTTTCTCCATTACACCTAATTGTGTTGACTCTCTATAACTGCACAAGCATTTGAGATAAATAAACTTAGAAGAAGGAAAGGCTTATTTGTCTCATGGTTGCAGGGAGTTCAGTCCATGGTCAGTTGGTCCAGGTGCTTTTGGGTCTTTGGAGAGACAGTGTTCTATGTCAGGAACACATGGTGAAGGATGTTTTTGAACTCATGAGGATGGCCAGGAAGTAAAAGAGAAACAGAAAGGAAGCAGGATCCCTTCAAAGGCATTCCCCCAAGACCTCATGTCCACCAAAAAGTTCACCACCACCCAATAGTGCCACAGGCTGGCAACCAAGGTGTTAACACATAAACCTTTGGGGGACAGTTCACATCCAAACTGTTTCGTTTATCATCAGAATGAAGGTTTACAGACAGTATTGGCCAACAAATGGCATAATAAACTATGGTGTCACAACTACACTTTATTTCCTTTAATAAATGAAAGAATATGAGAACTTACAATAAAGTACAAGTAATTGAGTTGTAAAAAGTGGATATGTCATATAGAGTGAAAGTAGGAATTACCAGTTCAAAAAATAGCTTGGTTTTTGTTTTTAAGAATTTTTCCATGATCTCATTAATATCTATATAGGTGATATTATTAGACTTTATTTACCTTTTTGTTTTTTATGTAACATTAAATTCTCAAAAAACTATTCTGTGAAGTCAGCATTGTAATGTAGCCCTATACCTTCACATATGGTAAAGCCTTTATTTTTTTATTATAGTTTTTTTCAGCTTAAAAGATTATTATCAAATTTGATATAATATTTAAGTCAAAAATCATCTATATATCCTAAATGAAGATGAGATGTCCCTTTAATTCCCTAGAATACTTCCATAATCAACAAGAATTTGGTGAATTTCTTAGAAAGTGTTAGCAGTGTATAGTAAACAGAAGAATGAAGAGTATTTCTTTGAGACAAACCGTAGTTGAATGATTAACAACTAATCTTTTATACTTTTTATTTTCAAACGTATTAATAAATATGTTCTCCAATTTTTAATATTGTTAAATCAGAGCAGTAATTTTTCTTGAGTTTAGAAAAAGTTAAAAATGTGGGAAAAGGTCAAGAAAAATTTTAGACCTTACTGTTATTAATGGCCATCAATAGAGAAAGTGCTTAAACTGTTCTAGTTAACTTGGGGAAAAATGATTTTAGAAAGAAAAAACTAAAACTATCCTTTAGGATATAAGAAGTTCACCAAATAAGCATGTGCATAACACAATATGAAAACAACCAATATAAATGTCCAAAACAGAAAAGTGTTGAATGTCACAAAAATAGGACAGCCTTTTCTATGGTAGTTGCTATTACTAGCTTTACAACCTGTGAAAAAAATAAATGTCGCAAATGAAACTAGACCACTTTTTGACCAAGATGAAGTACTACCTCTATAATCCTTTTCCATTAGACACATTCAATTGCTTCCCCAAAAAGATAAAAACAAATTTTATCTGTGATTAGTTGTACTAGGCTGAACTACATATTTTCCTACTATAGTCAGATTTTCTTGTTCAAAGATTTCTTGTTC